>CM035420.1:11104370-11179370 GCA_020310875.1 Ceratopteris richardii
TCTCTCTCTCTCTCTCTCTCTCTCTCTCTCTCTCTCTCTCTCCCCTCTCCCCCCCGCACAAACCCACCACCCGCCAGCCACCCCTCACGACACCTCCCCTCCCGCCCCTCACCGTACCACCCCTCCTGCCCCCCACTGCCCCCCCACGTGCCCCCCTCTTTTCTCTCGCTCTCTCTCTCTCTCTCTGTTTCTCTCTCTCTCTCTCTATCTCTCTCTCGCCCCTCCGCCCCGCGCACAACTCCACCACCTGCCCCTCACCACACCTCTCCTCCCCCCCCTCACCGCACCAGCCCTCCTGCTTCCCACTGCCCCCGCAGCCCCCGCATGCCCCCCCCTCCTCTCTCTCTCTCTCTCCCCTGCCTGCCTCTCACACTTCACCATCCTTCCCCACAACCCCCTCATCCCACCATCCCCCTCCCCCACAACCCCCATTTTCTCCTCACCCCTCGGTCCGACCCCCTCACCCCACCGGCCTTGCCTGCCCATCCACCCCCCACGCTATCTCAACCTCCCCGCAGCCCAACCCTCCACTCAATCCCCTACGGTGGTGCCTAGTGGTGATCTCGCTAAAGTGCAGAGAGCAATATGCATGATATCCAATTCCACAAGTGTTGCAAAGGTGATCTCTCACATAGCCTTCAAGTTGGAACTTATGTATGGTAAGAGAGCATTTGTGCATTGGTACGAAGGTGAAGGCATGAAGGAAGGAGAATTCTCAGAAGCACGTGAAGACTTGGCTGCTCTTGAGAAGGATTATGAGGTGGTTGGAGCAGAAGCATGAAGGAGATGACTCTTCCAACTAAGGAATTCATTGGGCTCTTGGATTGGTGAGGTTAACATCAATCCTCCACCCACCATTTCTCACACTCAAGGGGTCATTCCAATATCACGGGCTGCATAAAATGAGGATCTCAACTTGCAAGTAAAAGGGTAAAAGTCTAACCGGTAAAAGTGGAGGTGGAGAAATGATTGTTGCCGCCAACCTTCCATGACGACTGCCTATTTTTGAGGATCCAATTCAAATCGAGTGGAATAATTGACCTAACCCTTCAGTTTTGGGCAATCAGTCGGTGCATGACCAGTGGACGTGAGGAATCGGCAAGGCCCTCTTGGCCTATTGGAGCCTATAAAAGCAATGGATTTGTGTTCATTTGGGATACATTCAGATACACACATTTGTATACATACGTACATAGGTCCTCTATTTGCACTTTGTGGCTTCAAGCCTACTGTAGGAAGTCACTCTTTGGTGTGGATACAAAGCGTGGGCTTCCTAGTGGAGGGCTAATAGCACTATAGTGTGAAGAGAGTGGCTTGGTTGTGTCATTCCGTGTGGGTCAGTGGTATTTTTATGCTCTTTTCTTTAGAGCAATTCTTCAGATTTTGTATTGATCACTGCTAATCTGCATCTAGCTGTGTCCATTGTACGGATTGGATGAATCCCTTGTATTGATGTTGTTTAGTTCTGGAGTGGCATGTTAGCTCGGAGCATGAACTTTTGAGCATCTCTTTGGCCTATGTTGTAATCATGTGATTTGAACTAAGGAGTGGATGGTCTTCCATTATTGTCATTTGTCAATAATATTTTCTTGAGTATTCATACCTCTGTGCAACCATTGATATCTGCCTGCTCACAGAAGTGTTGAAGGGTATATTTCCCTAAGGGGAACCTCCCTTGAGAAGGTGAAGTACTGGAAGGCTTAGTGCATGCTCATGTTAAAAGAAGATACCCCAGTACCTCCTCTACACTTCCCACTTGTCATCTTCTTTTAATCCATTGATGAACAACATTACAATTTTCTCTTCATCTATTACCTCTCCAATGCTTCCAAACTGATCAGCTATGTCCTTGACCTTTGTGACAAAATTATTCACATTTTGTTTGGGAGCCTTCTTGAGGGTTGTGAAATCTAGCCATAGTTGATGCTTCCTAGCTCTGGTACCTGAAGAGAAGAAGGCTTCATGTTTATCCCACACTTCCTGAGATTTCTTGCAGCTTCTAATATGAAGCAACAAAAAATATGAGATAGATTTGAGGAGATAAGACCTTGCAAGTGCATCCTTGGAGCACCATGTGCTCAATCTTTCTTGCTCTTCTTGTGTTGGTTGACTTTTGTTCCTGAAATTTAGCATAACTTCATCTCCAGTCACTTAACCATATAAACTTCTACCTTGGATCCTTAATGACCAAGCTGAGTAATTACCTCTATCCAATTTGTCATTTGATGAAGCAAATTCATTTGCCATCTTTGCTCTGATACCATTATGAAGAGATGGATGGATATGTGCTTGAAGATGACATGGTGCTGCAAAATCTTTGATCTACACCAGCCAAATGAACTCAAAGAGTATGTGGTGGGCTCTTTGGATGTGTTAGACACCCTATGTACCTTGGAAGCTCAATCTCAAAAAGATAGATTAAAACAGATGAGCTGGAATTAATTCAGAGGTGAAAAACTTGTTATTTTGATTCATACACCTGTCAAGTGTTTTGAATAATTCTTTGAGCATAGCATCAATTAGATTAATTCCTTTTGAGTAACTCTAACTAATAGAGAGGGCTAACTTCCAAGAGTATTCCTATCACAAATGGTGAATCGCACAATGAGAATGAAGTTTAACAAGTTATTACATCATCTCGATTTTCACAGGCTGCAACAATACTTAGACTAGTGAGCACAAAAATGCTCATAACTCAAGTTTGAAATATTCAATGAATATGAAATTTTCTATGTGCATACTAGGCATTATGTGAATTCAGAAAGCTTTGAATCATGCAATGTGATGAAGTACACGTGGAGAACTAGCTCTGATACGTTCGTTGAAAAAAATCAAAAATTTGTAGAGAAGTGAATATGGACAGAAAGGGTTGACTTCAACTGACCATAACTCAAGATTGAGAACTCAAATAGCAATGAACATTCAAAAGCATACACTAGAATCTAACAAAAAACGTTATCAAGTTAAATCATTAAAAATGATGCACCACACTAAGAGAAATGATCTCTGCAATCTAACTGAAAAATATGAGAAGCATAACAGTGAACAGTAGACTCCCACAACCATGAAGATATGAGCTTGTATGATCATAAATATGAATGTATATTGATTCTAGAATACAATTAACTTACAGATACATGTGTGTGCCTTGTATACACACTTGATATAGCATATAGCTCAGCTTATGGATGCCTCTCAAAGTGCGACTAAACTGCCATGTATATAAAGAGAGTTTTTGAGCCAAGATTTGAATTTGAATCTTGCTCACCTAAAAGTAGTTTCCTAATTTTTAGAGATTTCTCCTGACCTCCAAATCAAGAATTTGTGGCTTCTTTCTCTATTTTTATCAAGTGGACTCAACCACTTTTGATTCCTTTTACTTTTACATAAAGTAAATGATCAATCAACTACAAGAGTGATTTCACAAGTGAACTCTTAGATTTCCATACATTGTCCTCTCTTAGAAACTCAAGCCAAGACGTAGGCTTGTAATGGATTTGTTCCAACAATCGGCACGTTTAGTAAGCGACGCCACCACTCACCTTATATAAGCATTGGTTCTACTATATGCTATTCTAGAACCTAGTGCAATCAGAGAGAAGTTGCAACAATTCTCAGCTTTCTTGATCGTCGAAGTTTTATCCAAGCTTTCATGGGTGTTCAGACTAAAGATGATCAGAGCTCGCGAGTCGCGTGAAAAGAATTTCATGGCCTCCATTAACATTCGGAGTGAAAGATAATGTGCAAGAGACGGAAATCATAGACGCATGATCAAATAGCTTGTGGAAATGCAGAAGGCTCTGTCTTAGTATAGCAATGGCTAATGTCCGCAAGGTACTAATCTTTATCCATTTTTTTGTTGTTCTTTGCTAAGCCTAAATTGGGCTGCAGGCACTACCATTCATTTCAAATTACGAAGCCAAAAACAAATCTACTCATCACGTGAGAACGTGTCACATATCCCGATAATTTCATTGCATCGATAATTTTGTTGCATCATCAGAAGCTGACATACTTGATGATGAAATAAGAAATATAGATGCACAGAATCCAAGTCTTGGATGGATCAATGATTTGACATTAGAGATGTGGCAGGGAGCAAAAGTCTAGCAAGAGATCAAATCGATCAAACAAAAATGGAAGAGGCAAATGTGGGGTTGGTGCACTGATTCCTGAAATGAAGGGAGTCTTTTACATAAGCTAGGATGTCACATCTTTGTCATCATGAGAAGACATAATTTCTTTCAGATGATTTATCATGTGAGAATATATTGAAGAGAGACATTTAATTCTGAGCATCTTCGAGAGAATTGCACAAGCAGTGATGAAAGTTGCATATCCATTTTTGGAGCAAGAAATACAAAGACTTTTGTTACATGGAACCATTTCCTGTGAAGGGCTTCATGATACTCTTTATCTTTGATAACTCTACAAAAAGGAAAGCTCATGAGCATCCTTTACAAATAAAGTTCCATAAGTCAGTTTATGTAGTTAATCAAGTCTTTGTCAAATGTGTTCATGCTTTTTATGTAATCACATTACCAATTTAAAATCCTTTTTCAAGGTCATTAAGCACACATGGATCTTTGTAATGGAATTAGACACCACCATGTGCAAACATGGTAGGATCTTCCTAAAGCCATCAAGTCTTGAAGCCATGTACACTCTAAAGAGAAAGTACACTAGTTCCCCAGAGAGATAATTTTATGAATTATTACTTAGCTCCAAATCATTTCAAGGCCCATGTAAAAGGACTAGACACTGCTCTTTAAAAGAGTAAGACCTTCCCTATGGCTTGAAAACATGACACTCAAAGCCCAAGGACATGCTCAAAATCAACAGCAAGAAGTCCACATGAAATAGAAGGACCCTACCAAAGATCCATCAATGGATCCTATGAAGACTACAACAACAAAAAAGAACAATGCTCATAAGGTGGCAAGTGGATCAACAAAAATGACACTACCTACCCCATGATGTAAACCCTCGTGTACTTCTTGGGGTCCCATATGTCCCTAGATCCCAACAAAACACTTGGATGCCATATGTCCAAGTTATGTCTAAGGATGCCATATGTCCTTAGATCGTAAAAACCAAATGGACTAAGTGATTCCATATGTTACCTGTCCCCATATTAAAATCAAAAGGTTCATCACATGGGAGGGGGTGTTGAGCGTTCCATGCCCCACCCTTTTGTCCAAAGCTAGAAGCATTTTCATGCAAGCTCATTTATCCCACATGCAAGGGAACTCTCCCAATCTCCATATAAGCAAGGCCTCCCTTAACTCCTCACAAGTCATTCCACTCTAAATCATTGCCAAGAGTCTGCATCCTCTCCTCATGGAGTCTCCATGCTCATAGAGCCCCTCATGTAAGTTATTTCCATTTCTATTTTAATTCATTTCATCATGTTTTCATATCTTCTATTTCTTCCTCCATAGTTTATTTATTGTATGATTAATCATAGAGTAGGAGTATTCCTTTTTCATTTCAACAATTTTGACTATGCTAGTTGTGTTGTCAATCATAAGTCTACATCAAGGTACATTTTCCACTTTGCTAGAGGTGCTATCTATTGGAGATCTCATCTTCAAGAATCTATAACTATTTCCACCAGAGAAGCAGAGTATATTGCACGAACTAAGGCACGTAAGGAAGCATTGTGGATTTCTTATCTTGCTTGTGATATGGGTCTACCTTAGCTTGTACCTCGTTTGTTGAGTGATAATTAGAGTGCCATTGCTTTGGCTAAGAATCTGGTCTACCATGCAAAGAAAAAGCATATTGAGTTGAGGTATCACTTCATTAAGGACTGCTCAGTCACTAAGAGCATTATTCTTGAGAAGGTTCATACTCCAGTAATGCTACAGATGCTTTGACTAAAGCTCTACCAGAAGATAGCTTTTGACACTCTTGTCACTTGATGGGGGTTACTTCATTCATGATTTTACATAATCATTTGTACACTCTCTAACATGCCCATTAGGTTGGAGGTATAGCTTGTATACTTACACTCAAGTATTCTTTATCATTCTTCATTTTTCTCCCATTGTTACTTTGGCCATATTGGCCTTCAATGGAAGATTGTTATTGTTCGTGTCCATGTGAAAGGCCAAATGGCCATCGGATAATTTTTTATATGTTCTTTAATAAAACATATACTCGTCTAGTCACCCATAGAGTGTAACTTTGACCACATTTGTAACACCTAAGAAGTCTATGTTTGTGCTCCCTCTATAATGTGTTTTTTTATATGTATTATGTAGCCTTTGTGCGGAGGTCTGTGTTTGACACTTGGAGCTCGGTTTTGTACTCCGAGGATATTTTCATCCAGCTCTTGAGAAGGAGAATGCACTATGGTGCATCACCATTGAAATACTTCAAAAGAAACATAACCTGCTCACTTCTAGCTATGAGGCCAATATGGGGCTCCTTTCACATAGATTGATAAGTGTGTGTGGCTCACATGCCCTTTGGTTGATTCGCACGTTGGTTAGTGTTGAGCCTATAAAAGTCCTATTGGTCAAAGTCAAATGTAGTCAAAGTCAAAGTGGTCAAAGTCAACATGTTCAAGGTCAAAGTCAACATGGGAAAAGTAAAACTATTCAAAGTTTGGGTGTCAAGGTGCACAAGTAGTGCACAATTAATTATTCACAAACGATAATTTTGCAGAAAGTTGGTTGCAGGTTGTAGAGTGTCTTTGTGTAATTTCTCTAAGGTTCAAAGTGCTTTAAAGTGTTTTGAAAGGTTTAGGTGAACCCTCTCTTAGGTGCACATTTGAAGAAGTACAAGCCAAAATGTGAACGTATGTGAAGCGACAACGTACACAAAAGTGAAAGTATGGACCCCCAATTAAATTTTTTGTTTTATTCTAAAGTCATTACATGACAAAATAGGGATTCGTTGCTTGCCCACTTTTGGAGACAATCTTGGGACATCAAAGTGAGCACCAAGGAACTCTAGTACTTAGGAGCGTATGTGAACAACACTCAAATCAAGGCAAGGCATTATTCTTGCTGAGACTAAGAAAGGTGAGCATAGTCTACACTAAGAGAAGAGTAAGAGATATACAGTGAGTGTGGGACGGAGAGAAGTGCAGTGCAAGGTATGCAAGAGAGTGATTTAGAAGTGTGCAGAGAAGTGTTAAGCCATACAACCAAAGGTCCCAAGGTCCCATTGAAGTTGTGCACACATCGACAGAAAGCGTCCATCCCTCCCCCTATTGGGAGCTTGAGTGCAAGGTGTGCACAAGCGCAAGCTTGGAGAGGGTGGAGGTTTGGTGTAGAGAAGGTCGAGAGCAAGAAGAACCTTGGGTATTTTGTAACTTTGTGGATTGTGCGCTCTTTTGGATTTTTCACAGAAAGCATTTGGATTGTATTGTACATCACCATTGTAGTTTTCTCCTTAAAATCAATCTACAGAAGCTCCTAAGTGTCTGTATCTTTCTTCTTATCTTTCAGCCTTCTCCTACAAACACTCAAATCCCTTTCTGCACAAGAATCCCCCAACAGTTAGTCTTCTACCACCATGTGCTTTATAGATAGTTACAGAACATAAGGAGTAGTGAGGAATGTTATGCTCCATGCTCGCACAAAGCACATTAAGGTTTACTATATTTATGTTATGGAGAGACTCTCTTTCAGAAAAATCAAGTTGGCCTATGTTCCCTTATAGGATAAAGTGTTGGACCTTCTCACAAAAAGGCTCTACCTAGAGAGAAGTTTGAAGATTTTTACAAAGCTTTCAACTTAATTTCTTTCTCAATTCAATTCCATTCACATTGCTTGGAACTACCGTATAGATGAGTGTGAGCTCCTTGCTCACTGCATCACTTCCAAGGGGGATTGTTGATATCTTTCAAGAGTGATGTGTGAAAATACACTTAGGATAGACGGGTCCCATATTTAGGAGGTTTCTTCCTTTCACTTGTAGACGTGCCTATAATCTTAACAAGTCACTTAATCTTTGTAAAATCACTTGGTAATACATTCCATATTGTGTTGTTCTCTACGATTCTTCTTGATCCTTATGTTCTTCATTTGCTTCCCTAGAACTCAAACTCTAAGAGGTAATCACATACAAAGTTTTTTTACTACTATAACATATGTGACCATGTATAGATATTATGGTTTTCTTCATTATGCTCTATGAATAGCACAAAATCTCTAAGTTTATCTTCTCAAAAGGCACATCCATGCTCAAGCTGTTATTGAGTTAAGTGAACATATCAACTACAAAACATGTCAAAATTGATGAACAAAAGCGATGCAAGGAACTTTCATGGACAAATCACGAATTGAAAGATAGGCCATGCATTTAAAAGTTATGATGGGAAAACATGTATAATTATGTAGAATGAATTGTGTTTTTCATTAGAGAAGGAGATCCACCCATCAAAACTAGTACATAGGTAACATGATAGTGACTGGTGGTTACTTAGAAAAAAAGCATATAACTGAATGTTATTCTATTATAAACATTGACCTGAAATTTCTCGATGGATATGTCTGATAGGAAATTAAATTCCTTAAGGAAGTAGTAAGCGTGTCCATGAGGGCCTATCAATCTTCAACTACCTTACGAATGAGCAAGCTGGATTCAAGATAAGGTGTTCTGTTGTTCATTGTGCACCTACCGGTTGACAAACTGGGTAATCAAACAACTTCACAAAGGATCATTATGTTTGTCAAGACACAGTATGTACTTTCCAATACCTCGATTGATTCTCTGATCTTTGTCTCCTTCCTTGACCAAAGTGGGTCATACATCTCTGGAGAGCATAATCGAGATTATGTGCAAGTGAACGCAACGAGAGAGACAAAGAAAAATATATATTCCGCGTATCATAACGGAAAAAGGATGGAAGAAGCAACAAAGCTCTTTCCGTGTTCCTGCACGATGAGATGTAAGCGTGATGGACTAAAAGCAGCCGTTGCACCAAGAATCTAGAGTCGTTTCTGATGCGAATTTTCCATTTTTCTTGCGAGATTAACACACTTGAAGCCGACTATCCCATCACGTTGTTGTTGACTGTTGTGGAGTGTCGTTTGTGAAACTCCATCCACGTGCTGTATTTGAGCGCGAAGTTACAGAGTGTCACTCCAGGACCACTTACTCATCCTTGATGCATAGTGCCTTCCTTGCCGCTTCGTCGAGCTCGGTTACTCTAACAGAAATAGCGGAGATGTTTTGTGTCCTGATACGTACGATGATTATGAATCTCTGCCATGGTGTGACGGATAACCGGCAGTACAACTTTCAAGCTTCACACCTGTTACTGTTTAATTATGTTACCCGAGGACGCTGAGTGTGATGCGTGTACATGTCCTATTGATATTACATGAAGTTGCGGCAAGCCATCGTTTGTTAAACCATCGTTTTCATCAATCTGAAACACCGGCTATGAGATGAGTCCTTGCGATAAGATCTTGAAGGAGATTGCACGATCAATAAATTTTCTGTAACGTCTTTTGTCGATTCCGACTCAGTAAATCGTTGAGACCTGAAGACGTGAGGTTATGGTTAAGCGAAGGTTCTCATCTCCTTGAAGGTACGTGATGCTAATTTTCTATGTGTTGGAATTCCGCTTTAAGCTCTGTTTGTCATACGTGCACTACTTACAAACCGACGCCAGCGCATTCGCAGCCTTCCACGACACGAGGTCGATTTGTGGTCACATCATAATTCTATTCTTATTCTGAGTCCCCATTCTTGACAAGAGAAGGTAATTGAAGTCGGAGCTGTTGCGCGCCATTTCTCCCTATGTCTATGTACTCCATCATGTCTGAACTCACTGAAAATATATGCCGTTTACTTTCGTGCCATCCCATCAGACCTGCGGAAGAACCTGAGGACCGTCCAACAAAAAGGTGCAGAAGAAAGTAGAAAATGTAGTGTGAGTTGATCTATGAAGACTCGTCCTTGTTACAGTGGAAAACAATCTCCACCAATTTCATGATTGACTGCAAGGGATTGAAAAGCTTTTTCAAACCGCACATTGGACAGCCTATAAGCTATACTTCGATAATAACAATGCTCTGAAGAAACAGCAGTTCTCGAATCTTTCAAACAGATCACTTCTTTCTGCCCGCAAAGCAGGAAAAAACGTATGGTGAAGATGATGGATCATCACACCAGCTGATTACAAATGTCGCGCTCTTGTAATTTGGCTTAGAAGGTTTTTTGCGCGAAACGTTATGAAAGTTGGAGAAATGCAGCCTGTACATCTCTCATCTGGAGATAGTATGCAGATCTATTTCATTCCAAAAATGAAGTTTCCATGAATCAGAAAGAGGAAACAGGGTTAATTTCTACGGAACAACCAATTTAGGGCTAATCCCTTGCTCCGATATGCCGTTAATAAATGATTAAGTTTAGTAGTTAAAAAGTTCAAATTTTGTGTATGAGCTCAGTTGATTTACCTTCATTGAAGATAGCATGTGCATATGGGGCGACTTGTACGAGAAGAACAACCATAACTGAGAGAACATATACATGCATGCATGTACAGACACTCACGAGTAGGAAAGAGAAATTATCCTCCAAAAATCTCTCTACTGATCAAGAATAGACACAAAGCTAATAAGACTTCTAGATTCAACAATCTATCATTTCAAATTAGAACTTATTCACTTTTGTATCCATAATGTATTGATTAGCCTACTTCAAAAATAGCATTCAAAATCTATCTAGATGCCAAAACCATGTCAAAAGAACAAAATTCGGTGTGACTATTCTACTCACGCTTGAGTTTTTTCAGTACTACCTTTTGCGAGAATGTGGGCTCGGTTTATTAGAAAAATTAGGAATGTACACCAAAATATTTATTTCTACAAAGATTTTACGTAATAAATGAGAAAAACCTTAATCTAAGGGGAATTTGAAATGTAAGAACATGATAGTCCCTTCCCTTCTTTGCTCTCTTGTGTGTAATCCTTTGTTTGATCTTTTCATGCTTTGGCTTTGGAATTTCCGGGTGCTTTTTTGAGCTTCATCCAACACTCTCCTCTCTCTCTCTACTTTCTATTGCCTATTGTAGGTGTCTTTGTGGCATCTGAGAGGAGTGTGGACAAAGATGTGTAGATGTAAGGTTCTACATATTGGCATCATAGTATAGTAGTTGAGTTCTACAAAATCTCTTACATAGGTAGATTGTAGATTTTGGGAGACTATTTTTTTTATATCTTTTGTGTGCATCGACGAAAAGAAAGATAAATTCTGGGATAAAGAAAAATAATCTGCAGATCAAGGTGGACATGAGTAGATTATGACTCCCCAAAAGAAAGGAAAACTGGACAAGCAAATCAGAAAATAACTTGCATTAGTTCTAAGGGGTACTGTTTGATGGGAAAAATAAAAGAAAAGAAATGAACATCCATGACTTGAAAACAAAAGGAAACTTATTAGAGATGATATGAAAGTAATCATAGGGACATTAGTTATTGCAATTCATAGGTATCAATGAGTAGTGTTTGATGGAGGAACTTGTATCCTGGCCCTATGAATATAGATCTAGATGCAGTTATTAGAAATCACTTGAATGATGCAGATCTTGAGCAACATTGTTAAGGGCTATCTGAAAACAAAGATGCCTAAACTACAGGAATGAGGAGTTTATTTTCTTTTTAATTTTTTCTTTTAAATGGCTTATGATGAGGCATGTGATCCATAAGATGGATAAAAATTCACTTGATGATAATGATGATGCTTGCATGTCTCCTCCTTTTTGTATTTTTTTATTGGATCATATGGTAGAGATAATAAGATTTGATATCTTGTTTGGTAAACCTTGATCATCATGTACGGATGGGGAAGTAGGTCACCGAGAGTACTCCTTGGGGTTTTCTAACACCTTCATAGCTAATTATGAGGGGAAGAGATTTGATAAAGCTAGAGTTAAATGGTCTCCTACACTTGTTGGGCACCACCCTACGATTTGCAATAGGAAGATTATACCAAGACAAGATGTGAGTTAGAATATTTTTCACAATTTCTTCTTGTTTAATGTCTTTCTCTCAACTATGTCTTCCAATCCATCATGAATCACATGTATGAAAACACATAATGCAATGGTAGGAAAGGTTTTATAATTGACTACTTGAAGATGTTGTTGTGATGTGGCAAGGAGATTACTAGATGCCAAATATGCTTTCATCTAGCACTAAGATGCAACTTGAATCCCTTTGGATGCATTAATTTCAAGTAGCATGTATCCTCTCTATCAACTTGCACTTTAAGATCTAGCATCTAGCGAATGCGGCATCCTTGTATTGATATGGCCCACCATTATTGACCTTGCTTATAATTGGCATTAAATACCAACTACCATGGACACCTTGTAGTGAAATGGTTTGAGCAACAAACTAGCTACTTAAAGGACATGCTTGTGTGTTGAAGCACATGGTTATCACAAAAAGAGGGTTCTTGATAAGCCAATAGTGTATGCCTTATTTCCTTTATCATTAAAATTGAAGTTGTGAGTGGCTAGACTTATTTTTTCACATCTAAAAAGAAAACTATATCTACATATATACAAGGGTTTCTTATCTTTCTAATCATATCCATTTTATGATGATCATCTAAAAAGAGTACTTTTAGCTATAGTCCACGCTTCTTGATGGATATTGGATCCCAAGGTTGTGCTATTTCTAAACAATTCAATAATGATTATGAAAACGAAAAGGAACATATCCTTGGGTCCCACAATATATGCTTTGGCCTTCCTCAATTCAAACTGAGACTAATTACATGCCAAAATCTATATGAGCCTAGGATTTATTTATCCTATCTGTTTGTTTTGGGGCATGTGAAACTTCTTTTTGGCATCTAAATAAAGGCTTGAACCTAACCCTACACGGATTCATCCATAGCTTTGCCCTCTACTCCCCCTCCTTATTTTCTATTATCCTTGATAAACATTGTTCTGATATATGGAACAAATGCAAGGTAAAGAATAGATTGTGGAACCCGTACTTGATTGTATTGATTCTTTGTTTCAAGGGAAACAACTAAGCTACATGTGATGAGAATTATCTTTTTGGATGTCATCCTAATGCCCCTTTCTATCTCTCTATATAGACTTGGATAAAAATGTAGAGAACAAAGAATAGAAAGTATGAGTTCTCTATATGGAGGTTTCACAAGTAGATGATCTCGATACAATTCTTCATTGATGAGGCCACTATATTTTCTTTTGTAAAAACAAGATATAAGAGAGTTGAAGTATTTTGATGGTGATGCACCATGCTAGGTTCTCCTTCTTGAGAGCTCCACGATGATACCCTTGTTGGAGTTGGAGGTCTTCGAAAGCATGCCAACAACACAAGGAAGAAGAAGATGCTTGGAGCACAACACATAATAGTGAATGTATTACCAAGAGAATGCACAAAGATAAGTAAACTGTTAACGTTATAAGTGTATATAAAAGCTGGGGGGAAAAACCTCCTAAAGAGGGTAAAAGGTGCCCTGATTTTCCTAGTGTGTTTAAAAACATCACTACCTAAATATATCAACAAATCCCTTTTGGGATTGATGCATTGAAAAAGGAACTGGCACTCATACATAAGGAAGGTCCAAGGTATATTGAATCAATCCATGAAAGGAAGTAAGCCCAAAGCTTTTTGGAAAGCTTCGAATTTCTCCCTAGGCAGAGCCTTTCTGAAAAGGTCTCCAATGTTCTCCTCTGTTGGTACATATGCAAAACTAATCTCTCCACCAGAGAACCTCTCCTTGACATAATGATAGTGCACCTCAATTTTCTTAGTGCAATCATGGAACACATGGTTCCTTGCAGCTATCAATGCACTCTCATTGTCAACGAAGATGATGGTGGCACAAGATTGACCAACAGCTAAATCAACCATAAGGCACCTGCACCACACACACTTAACACTCACTATGAAAGCTACCCTATACTCAGCCTCACAACTAGAAATGGCCCTAGTATAGTATTTCTTGCTCAACCAAGATATGCATGAGATACCAAGTATGAAGCAAAAACCATAGCTGGAAACATGAGTGTCATAGCAATGAGCTGCGTCAGAGTCTAAAAAAGCATGTAGATCTAGCCGTAGTGATTCCCCCTTGGGATTAAACAATTCAAGTAGTCGGGTACCACTCAAGTAGTGAAAGATGCACTTAACCATGTGTCAATGCTTGACATCTAGGAAATGCATAAACCTCTTTATCTGTGAGAATACAAACTAAATATCTAGCTAAGTAGTGCATAAATAAATGAAGCATCCAATAGCTTACTAATAGAGATTAACATCAAATGGATCTCCAGCATCATGAAGACTCAATGATAAACCTACCTCCATAGCAGAGGCAATAGATTTGTAATCTTTAAGTCCAAAACACTGCAATAATGTGTCATTATGTCAATAATGATGCAAATGCCTCAAATCTAGCATCTCAAATGAGGCATGAAAATCAGCCTTAAAATATGAAATAGGTTATTCTTTGCAAAGTATGTGTCCTTGCACATATAGTGCCTTTGTTTACTAGGTTTAACATCTCTTGTTATAGGTATTCTATGCACACAAATATCCCTTTGGGATCTCTATAATTCTAGGCAAATACACATCTAAATTCTCTGAAAAAATTGATGAAGGCATCTTCTTCCTTAGTTCCCATATCATCTACTATCCCTTTATGTTCATCTTCTCCCCGCCTTGTGTAATTACTAGCTTTTTGGTTTCCTCTTGATTTTCAAAGGACTCTTCTACTTTTTTCTCCCTTTGTGGTTTCAAGTTCAATAAAAATGCTTCTTCAATCTCATATTTTTCTAAAATTACGTGGAACATCAAACTTCCTTCTTTACCCTCATGATTATCCTCTTTCTTTTTTGCTTTGACTCCTTTCCATGAGTCAGTATTTTTTTCTCTTATTTGTGTTTGATTTTGTTGTATTTTCATAAAATTTTATCCTTGATCACATGAGTTGATTTCTCACTTTCTAGGTATCAAGTTTTTCCCATTAATTCTAGTCCTTTTTCTTTTGATTTGGATGAATTCCCATTTAACTCTACTCATTACATTCTTAAGGCTATGTGAAAGATATCATACACTTAAAAGCTCTTGAGAGGAGAATGGACAAAATGTGCATCCTAGAGTGATGAGGTTCGATTCAATATACTAGTAAAAAAGCACGCAATTATTACTTGGAGACTTTGATTCACCTTATATACTTATACCATTAGTGTAGGAAAACACCCTATGTCCTTTGAATCATCATAAAGAACAAGTGAATGCAAAGGATGCTATCAACTTGAGAAGTGACTATTCGAAATCTTATATTTATGTAAGGAAAGTTTAACTTAAAAAACTCAATGGTTTTAGCTTGATTAAAATTAATTTAATTCATCTTACAAGATGTTTTCTAATAGTTTAAAGACTATATTTTGAACAAGAGTTAAAATTAAAAGCTACACATGCTTTGATTCAAAGATTAGAATCAACAATGAGTCACCTCAACTCTTCAAACAATAGCAAGAAGAGACCCACACGCAATGAAATTACTCTAGCACACATGAGATACATCCAAATAGTACAATATTTCAAATAATGCAAGAAAATAATAATCTCTTTACAATGCATACTTATTCATGAAAATTGGAATCCTGAGCAATGAGAACCAAACTCTCGAATGTTGCTAGCTTGAAGAAGATAACACAAATAAGAAGGGCAATGACCAAGATGTTGATGTAATGGGCATGTATATTCATCTAACATAAATTACAAGTACACTGAGTGATTATATACACTCCTTGCACTCTCCACATGGCATTTTGCAACTCCTACCAACCAAATTGAATTCAAAATATTCTGGGGATGCATTTTCGTGATTCCTTCCCTTTACCAACACTTGAGTAATCAAACTTTATTTGTTTTGATTTTTGGTAGGAGATTACAACCACCTGATTATTAGCTTTTCAAATTCATACTCTTCTCAACTAAACGATTGGACATGAATAATCATGTGAATATACAAGAGTATATGATAAGACTTAAGCTTGTTTATACGACTAAATTCTTCTTTAGGATATGAGCCTTAATTTTTCCATTAACAAAAAAAAATCCTTTCTTCAAGCATGGTCAATGCGTGTTGTCCTAATAACTCCCCCTCAAGTTAAAGAATTCTTTAGTCTTAAATATTAAATAACTTGTATACCTAAAATTGCTTTGAACGTGAAAATCTTTACTCCATCTAGAACTTTGGAGATCATATGTGCCACATAAATATTTTTTGGAACAAATGACACATCAATCTCCTTTGACATGTGTTTCTCTTTGACAAAATTATAATGAACTTCTATATGTTTGGTTCTTGCATGATATATAGGGTTTTCTAATAGACACATTGAACTTATGTTGTGTCCAAATATGTGAGGGTTGGAGCTCACAAGTTCCAAGCCTGAATATAGCTCCTTAAACCATATAGCTTCCTATGTCGGTATTGTGAAGCCTTTGTAAAGAGTAGAGAAATGATTCATTGTGCCCTATGTTTGATCACATCCTTTATCAACCAACTTGGCTTTGTACCTGCTAATAAATCCGTTTGAATTTCTTTTCAATCTATAAATGCATGAACAACCTGTTTCCTTTGGGTTGGTTTACATAGGATCCAAGTCCAATGTTTCCATCTCTATTAGAACTTCAATTTCCTCTTTCATGGGTTCTCCCAATTAGGGTTACCATGGACTTCTTCATAAGTTGAGGGTTCTTCTTGAACTCAATCTTTGGCAAAATAGAAGGTATGCTTAGTTACAAATGTGTATTTATAACCATACCTTTTAGGTTGCCTTTTATCCCTTGTTGATCTTCTAGGATGATGTTTGGATCATTCCCCACATCCTTACATTTTGTCCCTCCCTCTAAGTTTCTAGAGTTTGTAATCTCTTTCCTTCTCATCTTTTTTTTCTCTAAGTAACTTGTAGATTCCTATACTTGTGCATCATGCTTATTTTGTAATGAAAGAAAATTTGTATCAAGATTATAGACTAGTTTATGTTCTACGTTTCTTCTTCATACCACGCCCTATGTGCTTCAAGTAACGCCATCCCTACTTGTAGGAAACTTCTTTGAGGTTGGATTGTAGAATTTGTAGCTCATTTGTGTTAATTCATATGTAGTGATGACATACATGGTTTCTCTTTCATCCAAACTTCCTCTGATCTGTGAGGGCATATGCTCATATGCCAAACAACCAAAGACTTTGCAATGACCTAGACTTGACTTCTTGCCATTCCAAGGTTCATAGGGAGTCATGCCTTAAAGTGGTTTGGATGGTTATCTATTGACAATATATACTACAATAGATAATGCTTCTTCCCATAGGTAATGTGGAATCTTCTTTTCTTCAAGCATTGTCCTAGTTGTTCCAACTAGGGTTTCTTCCTTCTGGCAACAACATCATTTTGTTGATGAGATTGTCTGATAGTGACCTCTCTCTTGGTATCTTTATCTTGCAAATATTCAGAAAAATCTTTGGAGAAATATTCTCGCCTTCATCATATCTAAGCTTCTTTAATGATGTGCATGTGTAGTTCTCTACATGTGCTATATAACTCTTGAAATAATCAAAGACTTCACTTTTGTATTGGATAAAGTATAAGATTGTCCACCTATTTAAACCATCAACAAAAGATACATAATAGCTTGATCTTGCTAATGATTGTCCTTGACTTGGTCCCCACAAATATGTGCATAATAGGTCCAAGAGATTTTTGTGGATGTACCCTTTGCTATGGTAAGATTGTATTTGTGATTTCTCAATTTTACAAGCATAACATCTATTGATCATATCTTTCTTTGCGATGTTTGGAAACCCTATAACACTTTGATCCCTCAATATATCCTTAAGTGTTCTTTCATTCATATGAGCAATCATCTTATGCCATACCTCTAGATCACTTAGGGTTTTAGACCCAAAGTAATATAGAGATACATGTTTGGTTTCTCCCACTTCAAATGTGATGAGCCTAACATGCTTCTCACCTTTGGATATCTTCTTGAAGTGGTGACATGGATCTTCCACGTAAGATCCATGTTGAGTGAACCTAACCTGCAAGCATTTCTATACAATGTCCTACACTTATTAGGTTTTTGGTGATTTTTGGTACATAGAGAACCTTACTAGGAATGATTCTTCTTTCATTGGATGATTTGACATTTCCAATCCTTTCCACATTGTCCTTGGCATAATCCAATGTTTGTACTTCATTCTTGTGATTGGGTTTTTCCAAATCTGATAGGAGAGAAACATTGCTTGCAGCATACAACCAAAATCTATGTAGAATAAATGCTCATCCTCTTTACCTTCTTTATGGATTAAACTCATTGGAATCAATGAATCTTCATGTCATTGATCCTCTGATGAGTTGATGGTCTCTTCTCATAACTGTTTTATTGTTTTTTTTTTTTCACATCTTCCTCTAGTAATGTCAAATACACCTCTAACTCATCCTTTCTTTGTCATTTCATTAAACCAATAGTTTTGGGTAGTGGGACTTGACTTGTTATAGATGGAACAAGGTTAAAATTCTTTTCATTTATACGTAATTCGTAGCTTCTTTCTTCTTTTCCTTACAAATGCTTTTGCTTGCATAGTTGGCTAGTGGAAACTTCTTTATCCATCCTCCTTGATCTTTCCTTTGTTCTTCTTGTGCTTCTTATATGTATAAAGGGTACTTGTAGAGATACCTTGGAAATATTTACCTTCTTTAATGTTGTTGTTAGTCTCTTCATTGAAGAGTTGTCCAAGAAATATATTGATCTCAATTGTCTCCACATCCATGATGAGGTCATGAGCTGTTGTGAATTATTTCCATTGTCTATCCATTAGGGGAAAACATGAACCCTGAATGGGCCTTGGAAGGATCCCTTATTTTTAGGGATTAAAATTAATCATGTTAAAGATTCATGAAGAAAATAAAACCACTAGTGGTTTTTAATATTAAATTATTATTTTTGGAGAGCTATAGTTGAGTGATCAGTCAGGATGCATTCATGGCTATTGAGAGCCCTTGGATGTTTTTCACCAACGGATGGGATTAATAAGTTGTGACTCTCAAAAAATGGCAAAATAGATGTCTCAGTCTTGGCTAATGACAACCGTTACATTCTCTCCACGAATGAACACAATTGAATAGTTTATGTCTGGAAAAAGAAGACAAAAGAGAACAATCCATCATTTGTACTTGTAGGTGATGGGAGAAAGAAAGAGACAGAGTATAAACTTCTGGGCAATGATTCAAGCTCGCGGATGGCACTGATTTGGGTCACAGATGGCAAGGATTCACACTTGCATATCTGGCAAAAAAAGACAAAGTTGAGTCACATAACTCATGGGAGATGGGAAAAAACAAGAGGGAGAGTACTAAAAACAAGACCCAAATGACCAACATCCATCAAAATCATTCAAATTTAATTGGTGAAATTGAACCACGCTATCCCGTGGATGGGACTCAATATGAGCTGTTGGATCTTGTGTTGATCCAACAGTGGAAGATCAATGGCATCTTTTTTTATTTCTTTCAACATCAACCATTGGATCCCTTCTACATCGAATGGCCCAAATCAAATTCGAATGGAACAAGTTGACTTTTGTGGTCTATGAAACCACTAAGGGAGAAAATACCATGTTTGTCACCACATTTTGGTTGTTTTGACTAGCCCAAACCAAGGAAAACCTAGGACTAGCCTACTTGATTGAGGCTCTAGAATGTGGCCATCACCCTCCTCTCATTGGTCCATCACTAATCACCTCTTAATGTAAAAGGCCCATGCAAGGTTAATTTTTTCCCCTAATGCATTCCTTATTCCATTCAAATTTCTCCTCATTATGGCTTCATCTTCAATCAGTTCCCCAATCAAAGCTACCTAATATGTAACACCCTTGACTTTGGTAACAAAATCTCTAACTGTTTACTTAGGTTTCTTCTTCATTTGATTGAACTGATTCCACAAATGATTCATCCTTGCCTAAGTGCTAACATAGAAGAATGTCTCAAGTGCATCCTAGTTTTCATGTGATGCTTTACATCTTTTTACTGTTGAGGTATCAAGCTCAACATGTGATGATTGAGAATGATGTGTATAACTTTTTCATTTCTTTGTCATGTATCATGGTCACACCAATATATGTCAGGGATACTTAAGTGAACTTAACTATATTTATCTACCGATAGTGATGACACATTAGTTTCTTGCCAACTCACTCATTCGTGGACATTAGGATTTTCCTTATGTACTATTTATTCTATATTGCACTTGCTTTATTGTTGTATTAGGCCATTCTTTTATAGTCTTTTAATATAATAGAAGAAGAAGAGGAAGATCATGTGATACCATTGGAATCTTGAGAGGAGAAGAATGGATGAAATGTGTAGCTATGAGTGATGAGGTTTGATTCAACATACCAGTATAGAATCAGCCTATTATCATTTCAAGAATTTGATTCACATTGAAGAAATATACTTAGTGTTGTAAAACACCATATGTCCTTTGAATCAACACAAAGAACAAGTTAATGCAAAACAAGCTATCGATTTGAGAAGTGACTATGAGAAACCTTTTATTTATGGAGGGAAAGTTCAACTTCAAACATGTACTACCCTCAACACTATTATAGTTAATATAGATCATCTTAGAGAAAGTTTTTTATTAATATAATCATTTCTATTGTGCATAAGAGTTAGAATTATAATCTACGGATGTTGTGATTATAAGCTGAGCATCACTAGACCATGACTTATCAAGGAATAGCAAGAACAGAGTGAGGCAAAGCAATTGTTGTTGCACATAGTAGATGAAACCAAATTGTACAATCTTTTCAACAATGCAAGTAGTCACTAATAATGTTTTCGTGCATCCTTAATCATGAAGGTTCGATTCTTGATTTGTGAGAAACAATACTCCTAACTTGAAGAAGATGACCCAAAGAAGGGACGTCAGCAAGATGATGTAACTTGAATGCATATTCATCTAACGTAAATTACAAGTAAATGGAGTGATTTTATATGCTTCTTGGAGTCTCCTCAAGGCATTTCAAGAATCCTAATAGCTGAACTAAATTCAAAATATTCACGAAGTGATTTTGTTGTGACTCATCCCTTTTACCTTCAATTAGGAATTGGGGAATCAAGCTTTATTTGGTTTGAATTTTGGTAGGAGGTTTTCTGTATCCTAAGGTCTGGATACCAAAGTTTTGAAGTGGAAGTGGGCCACAATAACAATATATCACATATTTATAGGATCTTCCAATAGATGAACTTGAACATATACACCATAATAATAAAAAATAGATGAGTGAGAGACAGAGAGAGAATAGACCAGATTTCAAGTGTAATGGTAACCTATGAGGCTCACCTACACTATTTATACTCTATTGTGGAATTACAATGTGTGAATATGATACAAACTAACAATATCTATATCTAGGCAGAAATAGGAACTAGATACAAGAGATTGTGTGCCTAAGATGTATGAAGAGTGTGTGTGTGAATATGGAGAATATGGATAGTTTAGAACTATTCTACAACAAACCCAAATTCTGATCAACCTAAATACGAAATGCATGACCTAGCAAGTGAGAATGAAAATAGGCTTGCTACATAGAGTAAATCAACAACGAATGTTGATGGTAAGCTGGTAGAATCTCCTCTAAATAATCAACATGATGTAGATCACAACTCCTCTAAGTGTGTGTGAACACTTTCTCCAAGATTGCCTCTAGGATCTCCTCCAAGGTCTCTGATCGATTCACCTGCAGTTAAGCTTAGCTCCGCCTAATATGTTTACAACACTATAGCATCTAATAGTGTTGTTTTCGATTAAGCGCCTAAGAGCTAAAGTTTACCGTTTACCTAACGATTAAGCTATTATGTTAACAACACGTATTAGCTCCTACCATAAGTAAACGTTTAAGCAAACGTAGTTAGGTAAACGTAAATGGTAAACGGGCTATGCTAATACGTTAGTAAACGGTGAATTGATTTTGCAAGTGAAGAGTTTCGGGCGATGATGACACCGCGTACGAAGCTTGAGGAAGTACTTTCAGCCGAAAACTAGCATAAACCTCCGTGTAAACGCTTTAGTGCTTCCTCAAGTCTTGGACGCAAGCCTCCCTTCTCCTCCAACGTTGGATAATAGTTCTTGACTTGGTGCCTCACAATGACCAAGGCTTCTTCTTTTATAGTATTTTAAGATGCCAACTATTAGCTTTTGCGATACTCAAAAACTACGCCATATTCTAAAAGCAATTCTGATCATGATTTGAAAAGCATGTGTTGAAACTTTTATCTCAAGAAAAATCTACTTTCGCTATTTATGCTTTTTCAGATATGATTTACGTTCTTTTTTATTCTTTTAAGTAGCTTTTGAATTAACTGGTTTCATACTTTAGTTTTTAGGCTCACAATGAACAACCAAGCATGGGTCTCACATGGGTGTATAATTTTATACATGGTTTTACACATGTGTGCTAACACATATAATATGAAAGACAAGTAATATGCTCACTTGACAATAGGACACTGATTGTAATAGAGATTTCAATTACATGATTCATGGCTTTTGGACTTCATATTACATATCAAATAAATTATAAAACATGAATAATCATGTGAATATACAAGTGTATATGATAAGCCTTAAGTTTCTCTAAAAGCGTGAATTTATTTTCAACATATAAGACTTAATTGATTGATTCTAGTTACATTTTCTTGGTTTTGTAGGTAAGGGAAATATTTTCCCCAATCTTTCACTACATGAGCTTGTCTCATAAAAGGTCTTCCTATGATGACCCCATATGATGTTAGATTAGGGAATTTCACTATTGCAAATGTATGTTCTATTTCAATCGATAAGTTCTACCTTTGTACAAATGATCAAGTGTTTTTCTATATGCTCATGTACAAGTTACAGTCTCATGCTAGTAAGTTTGAGTTTTTTAGCTTCCCACTCTTCCCAATTTTTTTTCATGGTGGTTGTTCATGCCCCACTCTTTAGAAGGGCATATGCTTCTTTATCCTCATAGTCAATAAAGAGTATTGTATGCTCTTCTTCTCCTTCACAATATCCTCCAATTTTTCTATTGGAAGTTACATCAATAAATCCATTTTAGACTTAGGAACCTAAATATTTTGACTCCTCTCCTTCTTCATGTATTCTTGTACATGAGGATTTTTTTTTATTTATTTCCCTTAAGGTTAATTGACATGTGATTTTACATTGATCATTTACGTTCACCTCCATTTTCAATGATATTCGGTTATGTCCTTTCAATGTGTTATTCCTTATCCTCTTTTGTTTCTTGGTATAGAAGATCCTCATTTTAGTATGATTCTAATTTGTTATCCATTAGAGAGAGAGAGATTGTTGGTTAGTCCTTCAAGCTATTATGGTATTCTGCCCCGATTGCTTCTAGGAAAGTTGTATGGCATGGTTGCTCTTATGCCTCTGTGTATATACAAATGTTGCGCAGCATGTACCATCTGGAGAAAATGCTCAGAGCATCAGTCCCAGAAAGCTTAATACGAATAATGATTTAAAACCCTGTATAGACGACAGGTAAACAAGATGCTAGGACTCTGTCGCTAAAGTTAGCTTATCCTTAACAGAATCTTCTGAAGCTAGAAAAACGGAAGCTGAGAGGGATGCTCCAATTAGTTGGGATCGCAGTGTTTCTAGGCATTGTAGAACACATGGAAGAGAGTAGATGGGGCTCGTCGACGACAGCAGAGCGAGGACGGAGATGTAAATTGGAGCAGAGAAAGATTCACATGCTGGGAAGAGTCGGTCGCTGCCCAGAGATTGAAGAGAGAGAGCAGTTGTGTGCTACACATGGAGAGAGACATCTGAGGGCAGCACGATCGGCTACTACAGGATGTCGGTGGACACATGGAGAGACTCGACTATCGACGGCTCTAGCGTGCTGGTTCCGCGCAGGGAGGAGAAGTGAGCTATCGGTGCTGGACGAAGTGAGGAGAGAGAGACCCCTGGCAGATCATACCTGGATAGAATCGACGGTGGAGAGAGAGAGACAGAGAGAGAGAGAGAGAGAGAGAGAGAGAGACGGTTGTGGTAGCTTTGCACGATGTGGATAGAGAGAGAGACAGAGAGAGAGAGAGAGCTTTTGGCGGGCAGAATTGGGAGAGAGAGAGAGAGATTGCAAAGGCCAAAGGTCGGTGTACAGAGATTAAGTCGGTGGAGAGAGAGAGCGCGAGAGAGAGAGAGAGAGGATCAAGGCAACACCCGAAGGAAATGTTCCGTGTATGAATCAACACGTAGGATACACACGGAATGAAAACCAAAGAAAGTATTAAAGGAGAATCAAAACTTGTACCTCCGATCATCACGACTATGCAAATTCATAAGAATGCACCAATGAAGACCGATGCTTCAGAAGTGTATGATGTGCAAATTCATAAGAATGCACCAATGAAGACCGATGCTTCAGAAGTGTATGATGTGGAGAAGAACTCTCTTGAAGATAAGCAGAACAACCTTAGAAATAGATGGTTCAAAGAAGGGTGGTTGTTTGAAAGAAGTTCAAAAGTGCTATTAACCTTAGAAATAGATGGTTCAAAGAAGGGTGGTTGTTTGAAAGAAGTTCAAAAGTGCTATTAAGAGTCACTCATTTGCTATTATCCTAAAATAGAAACACCTACGATATGAGACCAACCATTAGTATGGATGAGGGTATGGAAGGTACACTAGGACTTCATGACATTGACCTTCTAGGATAGAGAAATTTTAGGTGTATTGAGCTCTTAGTTTAAATCATTCAATCCCAATAATGAGATAAGAATTCCTTGAGAATCGACAATAAGGCAAATAATTCAAATTGTATAAAAATGATATTGAAACAAATATATTATAAATCGTTTTTTGCAAAGATCGTCGTGATATTTTGTTGTTATAATGTTCTTTCCGAGCATGTACTCTAAAAGATACTAATGACTTTCATGATACACCCCCCTTGTGGATCTTCTTTTCGGATCTTCTTTCCAAGTTCGGATGGTTGATGATTTCAGAAGATTATATGAAGTGAAGAAAGTGATTGAAGAGCAAAGTTAAGAATTATACTCTCTCTGGAACTCGTGTGTGGAACTTTTTTCCAGATTACTGAGTGATTGGAGGTTACTGTTGGATTTATGAAGTGAAGACAAGTATTGAAGTAAGGACCGAAGATTGGAAGTAAATCTTGGACCACAAAGATGAGAAGTTGAGTCGCGTGGGTGATTTCTAGGATACCATGCACGATCGGCTACTACAGGATGTCGGTGGACACATGGAGAGACTCGACTATCGACGGCTCTAGCGTGCTGGTTCCGCGCAGGGAGGAGAAGTGAGCTATCGATGCTTGACGGCGTGAGGAGAGAGAGACACCTGGCAGATCATACCTCGATAGAATCCATGGTGGCGGGACAGAGAGGGAGAGAGAGAGAGAGAGAGAGAGAGAGAGAGAGAGAGAGAGAAAGAGAGAGAGAGGGAGGGGGAGAGAGAGAGAGAGAGAGAGAGAGAGAGAGAGAGAGAGAGAGAGAGAGAGAAAGAGAGAGAGAGAGAGACGGTTGTGGTAGCTTTGCACGATGTGGAGAGAGAGAGAGAGAGAGATTTTGGCGGCCAGAATTGGGAGAGAGAGAGAGAGAGAGAGATTGCAAAGGCCAAAGGTCGGTGTATAGAGATTAAGTTGGTGGAGAGAGAGAGAGCCAGAGAGAGAAATAAGGAGAGAGAGAGAGAGAGGTGATCAAGGCAATGTTGGGTGTGTGTAGAATTGTGAGAGACACACAAGGAGCACACACAAGGAGCACACACAAGGAGCACAAACGCAGCAAGACACACGGAGAAGACGATGGCTGGAATAGCTCTCTCTATTGATCGATCAACTGAACTGAAGTAAGAGCTAAATATTATCCCTAAGTACAAAGTACCACCACATCTGAGAGTATTAAGTATATGGTAACATTGGGAAAAAACCTCTAGCCAGCACTAGAGTAAAAAGTGCCCATGTATAGGGAGAAGGTTCACATCAAAGCTACTTGAGGAGCACATAAGTGTAACAAACCCCCCCTAGAGCGAATGATGTGAACACATACAGGGAGTGAGAGATCAGCCCCCACAAGGTAACAAGCCTAAAGCTTTGCAAGAAGCTTCAAACTTTTCCCGTGGAAGAGCTTTGGTGAATATGTCTGCCACATTATCTTGTGTAGGCACATATACCAAATCAATATCTCTTCCATGAAGGCGCTCTCTCACATAGTGATAATGCACTTCAATATGTTTGGTCCGTGCATGAAACACTGGGTCTCGTGCAACAACCAAAGCACTCTGACTATCTATGAGAATATGCGTAGCAACATCAATCTCCATGCAAAGATCCATCAATAGGCATCTTAGCCATATACACTCCAGTGTCACTGTGAAAACTGCCCTATACTCAACTTCACAACTCGATGTCACCACTTTAGGTTGCTTCTTACTCAACCAAGATATGCATGAGTCTCCAAGGAAAAATCAATTACCATTAGTGGACGCGCGAGTATCATAACAACCAGCCCAATCACTATCTGTAAAAGCATGCAAGCATGGTTGAATATCTCTGCCATAAAAGAGACCTAAGCTCAAAGTGCCTCAAAGATATGTGAACACACGTTTCACCGCTTGCCAATGCTTAGTGCTAGGGCTATGCATGAATCGACTCAACTGGGAAACTACATACTGTATATCCGGCCTTGTGATAAAGAGAAGTGTCAAATGCATCACTCGAATCCTCAACTGAGAACCTGAATCCTGTCTCAACTGGTGTAGAAACTGGCTTACGATCCTCAAAGTCAAAACGCTGAAGTAGTTTTTCAACATACTTTGCTTGATGCATAACAATTCCCCCCTCAATAGATACAAACTGGATGCCAAGATAGTAGCTCAAAAGACCAAGATAAATGACATCAAAAGTATGCTGCAAATCAGCCATAATAATGTCAAATTTTGTATCACATGACCCATTCAAGAGTATGTCATCGACATAAAGAACAAGCACTGTAAGATCAGCCCCATTTTTGCGTACATAGAGTGTGCTTTCAATCAGACTACATGTGAAGCCAAGAGCAATCAAGTGCTTATGGATTTTGTCATACCATGCACGTGGAGCTTGCTTGAGACCATACAAGCCTTCTAGGATAGAGAAATTTTAGGTGTATTGAGCTCTTAGTTTAAATCATTCAATCCCAATAATGAGATAAGAATTCCTTGAGAATCGACAATAAGGCAAATAATTCAAATTGTATAAAAATGATATTGAAACAAATATATTATAAATCGTTTTTTGCAAAGATCGTCGTGATATTTTGTTGTTATAATGTTCTTTCCGAGCATGTACTCTAAAAGATACTAATGACTTTCATGATACACCCCCCCTGTGGATCTTCTTTTCGGATCTTCTTTCCAAGTTCGGACGGTTGATGATTTCACAAGACTATATGAAGTGAAGAAAGTGATTGAAGAGCAAAGTTAAGAATTATACTCTCTCTGGAACTCGTGTGTGGAACTTTTTTCCAGATTACTGAGTGATTGGAGGTTACTGCTGGATTTATGAAGTGAAGACAAGTATTGAAGTAAGGACCGAAGATTGGAAGTAAATCTTGGACCACAAAGATGAGAAGTTGAGTCGCGTGGGTGATTTCTCGCACTCTAGCAGGAAGTTTACATATTTATATTTCATTGATCCGCACTGTAGTGGTGGCATATTGTATCACCATTCCGCACTATAGCAATTTCCTATATCACCGACCCGCATTGTAGGGAACCATTCTATCACTTAGATTTTATTGGATGACTTTAATTATATTTGCATTGTATTATTGATCTTTGTCTGCACATCAATGGGGTTCTGTCTTTTTAGTGTTGTATCTGGAATTTTTTATCTGCGATGCCTACAATCTTACACATACACACATTCGCTCATCGCTTTCGATGGGTAGGGGCCTAGGAGCATCGCCATACCAGAGAGAGGGCGAGGTGCCCAGCGAGTAGATGTTGCTCGCCAGACGTGGGAACGGCGCACATAGGGGCCTGATCCAACCTCGCGCTAGCTCTTCCCATCACCTGACTCCTTCCAAACACTTGAAGCCAACGTGAAGTGAGGTGGTTGCCTGGTGATCCTCGACATGCCACCCACTCCTTGAGAAGAGAGAAGAGGAAGCTCGGCATCGGACAGAGATTTCCATGTACTAGCATTTTAATTTCTTTGAATTATTGCATTGCTCCACATACTTGAATAGAATGATTGCTTTTGACTCTCTGACTTTGATCATCCACTTTTTACGTCAATTTTCATAATACGAGTGTGCACGTTTCTATTGACACATAGATTAAGAATCTACGTGTTAGCTTGGATCATAAGAAGAGCTAAAACTAAAATGAACCAAATGATTGCATAACAGTTTAGGAAATACAAAGAGCGATTTAAAGAAATAGAAATTAACACAAATGAATCTACAAAATCAAAATTTGGCATTATCATGACCCTAATGCAAACGATAAATATGATATCTGACACTATTCAGCTAATGGGCATTAGTATTAAAGATGTAAAGAAGGAAATGGATTATGAGATTTTTGAACTGAAACATAAGATTGACCTTTTGTTTAACCAAGTTAAAGACCTACAAACATTGAAGTGTGATAAAGAACATGAGGTAAAGGTTCAAAGCATATCTACACATAAACAATCATTAGGTCTTAGAAGATCCACGCCTAGAGTAATATCTTGAAAATCAAGTTGGGCTGAGAAGAGACCTATACAATGTTTTTGGTGTGATCAGTTTGGACATATGTTTTGTGATTGTCTAGCCTATGAGAGTGCATGCAGACATAGACTTGTAAGTGAGCATGAAAATAAAATTTGTAAATATCAAGAGCAAATACCTTTGCATTTGAATGTAGGAAAAGGTGGGATGAAGGAATATTTTAAAGAGAGCAAAACTAGACCAAAGTCATTCCAAAAGATATGGAAACGAAAAACTCATGAAGATAATAGATCTGATGAACAAATGAGAATGCTATCTATTGAGAGTCAAGAGAAATATAATGAAGAAACCAAATGTAGATAAATAAAGCTCGAGAAGCAAAATATTGAGCAGATATTAAGAGAACAAATGGAAATAGATCATAAAAGAGAATCTTATAGAGAAATTCAAGAGAAATCAAAGAAAGAGCATGATGTATATGTATCGTTTGATCCAAAAAATTTGACTAATGAGGATCTATTTGATCAAGAGAAAGTTATGAAATTGCAATCTCAAATAAACTTTGAAAAACAAATTGAACAAGAAAAGAATAAAGAAGAAACTCAAGGAGATATAGAATCTAATAAGTGAGTTAACGAAGCAAAGAAACAATTGCTTGATGATATTATCAAGCAAATTGAGGGGAATATTAAGACAACTGCAAAGCGTGCTAAGAGTTTGAAAAAGAACAAGAGAAGCAAAAATATAACTTTTCAAGACATATTTGCAAACCTTGAATGACCATTGAAGAAGAATCATAAGAAAACGCATGAGAATGATCAAGACCTATTGATTGATGATGATAGCTAATGATAATGATGATTGATTGATGATGATAGCTAACGATGATTATGATGATTTATAATGATGATGAATGATGATGATTGATTATGATGATGATGATTGATGATGATGAAAGATGGAAAATGATGATCAATGATGATTAATAAATGATGATAATGCTTGATGAATGATGGTTAATGAATGATGATGAATAATGATTGATGGATCATGAAAATGATTAATGATTGATGGATCATGAAAATGATTAATGATTGCTGATGGTGATGGTTTATGATGATGATTAATGATTGAGGATTGAAGATGATGATGCTTTATAATGATGATTATGATGATGATGATGATGATGATTCTGGAGGATGCTGATGTTACTGATGCTGATACTGATGAAGAACGATATATCATGAACTTGAACAAAAGTTGGATCAATCAATGATGAAGATGGACTAATATGATCAGGTGAAATGTTTCTGATTTGAATTCTATTTTCTTTCTGATAGATCATATGCATTGCATTTATGTGTATGATAAAGATATGCATGACTTTAAGAAAATCATGTATATGACGATAGCAAATATATATTATGGGTTTGCATGAAGCACGAATGACTAGAAATTATGTGAACAGAATCAGTTAGCAGACTATAGAGTTTTGGGAGTGAAATCTTGGGAATGTGATGGCATGCTTAAACGAAGTGCGTGTATATGTTGATTGACTTGAACGCTTAGTGAGTGGGATTCTTTGGGTCCTACTATTTATTTCTTGTGAGATCTTACCTCCATATGGATCATGATTCGATGAAAAAACTTCATACTCAAGCCAGCTTATATGTGTGTGCATGTTGTTAGTGCACTGCAATGGGTTAGCAGGTGGGTGGAACCACATTGGTCGAGTGATCAAGGCCACGAGCTGTAGCTAATTTCTTCATAGGCCTAACCTATCTGTTGTCATGCACCTGCATGGGTCGGTAGGTGGGTGGAGTCACTCTGGCTGGGTGGTCATAGCCACGAGCTGATGTTGATTTCATGTAGGGCTGACGTTGTGTATGTCGTGCGCTATGTGTTAAAAGTCAAGCTTCAAGCAAAAATTCGTGGGGAATCTTTTATGGACATGTGGAGCAATCAAAGGAAGCCAAAAGCCACGAGATTCCATCAAGAAAAGTCACTCAACCACTCCCCAAGTCATCTCAACTAATTCCTCCAAGTTAGGAGGCTGATTTGGAAAGGTAGTTCCTAGATTTTAGGGGCACACTTCTCACTATAAAAGGAGCATGTATCCCGACTTCTTTTGGGCCATCTTCTTGGAGTTTTAGCTCATGTAAAGTGAGCACTAAGTGCTGGAGTTGTGATAAGCAAGCCCCTTGCTTAAGCAACCCCCTTGCTTGCTTGTTTGTTTTCTTTTAGTAGGCATATCTATGTGTGTGCGCAGGCAGTGTTGCAACTCTCTACCCCTGAGTTGTTAGCATTGGTTCTCCCTCATATGGTATCCATTTGATGTAATTCTTGTCTCATTGGATAGCTATAAGAGTATATTTTATGCTTACCAATTCTCTAGAGCATTCTCTAAGTAAGCTGGGAGCAACATTCATTTTAGTGAAGTTGTGTGATTGATATCTCTCTCTTTGTGTAGGCTCTGTTGGAAATATTTTGCTCTCTGTTGTAAGGGCTGGTTCTCCTTCTCTATGTATCCATTTGCTATGATTTTGGTGTCATTGGGTAGCTATTAGAGTGCTCTAAAGTTGACCTAAGTTTGAGATTCATTCTGTGTATAATCTCTGAGAAAAGTTTGCTGGAGTGAAGTGAGGTCTCTGCTTGACTAGCAGTTGTGAGCATTCAACTAGCTCATGTTGTAGACATTGTTTCTCTTTGTGTAAGCATCCATTTCAAGTGAAATTTGTTTTGTTGGAAAGCCCTTGGTGTCTACTACAGGTCTACAAAAGCTCACTGGAGTTCTCTGCATAAGCTCTGAGTAAGAGCATTTTTGGTGTGCAGAGGTCAAAGAAGGATACCTGTGGAGGTCATTCGCGCTTCATCGTTGCTTAGGGGTTGAGATACTTCCCCCATCAGTGGTATCAGAGCATTTGGGCATCTTGGAGGTATCACATACAAGCAAGAAGACCTCTTGGATTTGGTGGTTGAAGAGTTGCATCAACAAAAGCTTCTTGGAGGTAGCTCACATCAAGGGGGAGCTATTCTACTCAAATTTGCAAGAGCACAAGGTGTCCATCTAAGGAAAGCTTTGGATTGAGGTAACCTCAGAGCCTCATTTTCATTTTACACACATTGGAGCATTAGCCAAGGGCTAGGTCAAGTATCAAAGACTAGATATGGGAGACTTCAACACTCAAATTGAAAAGCTAGACAAAGGTAACTATCAACCATGGAGATTTAGGGTCTCCAACTATATTATGGGCAAGGGCCTTTGGGGGTTGATTAGTGGAAGTGAACCAAGACCTAGGTTGGATGAGAATCCAACCAATGACCAGAGAAGGGCCTTTAGGGAATGGAATGAAAGAGACAAGAGGGTTATCTTTATTCCTTCCCAACACATTAGCAATAGCATGATCGGCCATATCCAAGACCTGGATTCAAGCATGAAGGTATGGGAGACACTTGAAAGGCTTTATTCAACAAGCACCAAAGCAAGGAAGATCCAACTCAAGAATGAGCTCAACAACCTTAGGAAGAGCTCAGGGAGTAGCATAAATGACTACATACTTAAGGTCAAGGAGTTATCAGATGCATTGGGATCCATTGGAAGCCACGTAGACGATGACGATCTTGTGGCTTATACTCTCAATGGTTTGAGAGATGATGAGAAGTGGAAACCCTTTACCACTTCAGTTTATGTAAGGGATAATCTTCCCGATTTTGAGCAATTGGTTGCTCTCATGGTCACCGAAGAAATGAACATAGGTGGAAGTTCAACTAAAAGCAAAGATGCACAAGTTTTCTATGCAGGTAATCAAAGGGGCAAAGGAAGACAACGACAAGGAAGGGGCAAAGGAAGGTTTGGAGGAAGGCAAGGCCACTCAAGAAATCAAGGACATGACCAAGGCACCTCATCACAAAGAGGGAGAGGAAGATCAAGAGGAAGAGGAGGACGACATCTACAAAACAGGAATCAAGATGGCGAAGGATGTTACATATGTGGCAAGTTTGGCCACTATGCTAGAGATTGCTACCAAGGAGGAAACCAAAGGAACTATAATCAAGGTTCTTCATACAAAGGCCAAGGTAATTATGCTTCTACAAGTTCAGAAAATGACAATCTCTTGATGATGCACATGAATGGGAATTCAAGCAAAGTAGATAACACTTGGTATATTGATAGTGGATGTAGCAACCATATGAGTTGCAATGCTTCTTGGTTTACTAATCTACATGTTCCCAAAGGTAAAGGACATGTAGAAACAGGTGATGATACAGCCCATGAGATCTCCCATGTTGGAGATGTAGCTTTGGATGACAAGGAGGAAGGAAGATGTCTCAAGGATGTCTTGCATGTACCTACCATCACAAAGAACTTGGTGTCCGTTGGGCAAATGGTTGAAAGAGGCTATCAAGTAAGGTTCAACAAAGGTGGATGCTTTGTGGAGAACCCTAAGCAAGGTTACAAGGTCATAGGAAGAGGAAAGAAGCAAGGGAGACTCTTCACTTTGGAGGTAAATTCTCATTCTACTCAACATGTCTACTTCACATATGGAAACAAGAAGATTTCGGAGTTGGACTTGTGGCACAAGAGGATAGGTCACATCAACATACAAAGAATGAAGGAAATGCAATTCAAGAGGCTGGTTGAAGGTCTTCCCAACTTCCAAGGACAAGGTATGAAGCATTTATGTGAATCTTGTCAACTAGGGAAGCAAGCGAGACTTCCATTCAAGAAGAGTGGCTACATAAGCCAACATCCATTGGAGTTGATACATACAGATGTGTGGGGGCCAACGAAAGAGCAATCCATTGGAGGTAACAAGTACTTTGTCACTTTTATAGATGATTGCACAAGGATGGTTTGGGTTTATTTCATCAAAAACAAATCAGATGTGTTTACATGTTTCAAAGCATTCAAGGCAATGGTAGAGAAGGAAACAGGTACATATATCAAGAAGCTAAGGTCCGATGGAGGGGGAGAATATTTCTCCAATGAGTTTTCTGATTTTTTAATGGATCAAGGCATCAAGAGGCAAGTAACATGCAGGTACACACCCCAACAAAATGGAGTAGCAGAGAGAAAGAATAGATACATTGCCGAGATCGCTAGAGCAATGCTTAATGAGATGAATGTACCTAACATGTTTTGGAGTGATGCAGCAAATACCGCCGTGTATCTAATGAATAGGGCTCCTACCTCAGGGATCCATGGCTTGACACCATATCAAGCCTATTATGGTAAGAAACCTGATCTTTCCCACTTGAAGATATTTGGATGTACTTGTTATGTACATGTGCCAAGTGAATTGAGGCACAAGCTACAACCAAAGGCAGAAAAGTGTGTGTTTCTAGGATATTCAAATGATCATAAAGGTTACAGGTGCTTCAACCCAAACACAAAGGACTTGAGGATATCAAGGGATGTAGCATTTGATGAGCTACTCCCTTGGTATAAGAAGTATGATTGTATGCAGGACTATGAAGAAGAAAAGCATGGACATGATGAAGAACAAATCGACCTAGAGCTAAGCGGCCCAAGGTGTTCCATCAATGAAGATAGTTCAAGCATGAACTCACCATGGAGGGGGAGATCTTCATCAAGCTATGAAGCACAATCAATCAACAAAGGCAAAGCAACATTGGTGGAGTTGGATGAAGAAGGTAATGAAGTTGAGGATGATGAAGGACACATGATGGAGAAAGAAGCCACGTCAAAGAAAGAGATCAAGTTCCCAAGGCAAAGGAGGTTTATTCCTCCAAAAGGTGAAGAAAGGAAGTCTTCTAGAGTTAAGTATCCAACTCAAAGGTTTACTTATGATTCATACATGGCAACACATTATGCATATATGAACAAAGTAGTAGAAGATCATGAGCCCGATTGCTATGAAGATGCAAGCAGGTACACCGAATGGAAAGAGGCAATGCAAGAAGAGATCGACGCACTTGAGGAAAATCAAACATGGACTCTAGTGCCCAAGAAGGAGAACATGAAGGTAATAGGTAATAAGTGGGTGTATAAAGTAAAGAGGAATTCAGATGGATCTATTTCTAGGTTCAAAGCAAGATTGGTGGCAAAGGGTTTTGCACAAACCTATGGAGTGGACTTTGAAGAGACATTCAGCCCCGTGGCAAAGATGAGCACCATTAGGACACTCATTGCAATGGCTGCTAGCAAAGGATGGAAGCTCTTCCAATTGGATATCAAGAATGCCTTTCTCAATGGAGACTTGGAAGAAGAGGTATACATGGAGCAACCACTAGGTTTTGTTCATAAAGAGTTTCCACATCATGTTTGTAGGTTGAAGAAGGCACTTTATGGCCTAAAGCAAGCTCCAAGGGCTTGGAACCAAAGATTGGTGGACTATTTGATCAAATGTGGTTACAATCAATGCAAGGCGGATCCATCTCTCTTCATCAAACAAAGAGGAGAACTTGTGGTCTACATGTGTGTGTATGTAGATGATCTTATCATTACAGGTAATGATACAAAGGGCATTGAGGAGATCAACGCAAAGCTTGGAAAGGAGTTTAGGATCTCTGATCTTGGAGATCTTAGGTATTTTCTTGGCATTGAAGTTGTATACAAAGAAGAAGGTATTATGCTCATACAAAGGAAGTATATTCTAGACCTACTTGAGAGGTTTGGGATGCTACATTGCAAGCCTATTTCAAATCCCATGGAAGTTAATGTAAAGCTAAGCTCCATTGATGGAGAGCCATTAGAGGATGTAACTTTGTATCGATCTATTATAGGCTCTTTCAATTATGCCACAATAACCAGGCCCGACATAGCATATGGAGTTGGAGTGTTATCACAATTTATGCATAGTCCAAGGACTACACACTTGCAAGCTGCAAGAAGAATGTTGCGATATCTCAAAGCCACTATAAATGAAGGATTGTTCTACTCATTTGATGATGATATGCAGGTCAAAGCTTATTCCGATGCCGATTGGGCCGGTTCGAAGGAAGATAGAAGGAGTACAAGTGGTTACCTAGTCATGCTAGGTAGCAAGATCATCTCATGGATTTCAAAGAAGCAACCCACGGTGGCATTATCTTCCACCGAGGCTGAGTATAGAGCTTTGGCTCAAGTCACATGTGAGCTAATGTGGATTAAGAAGTTATTTATGGAGCTTAATTTGCAGGTTGACACATATCCAATTTTTTGTGACAACATGAGTAGCATTCATCTAGCATCGAATCCTGTCTATCATGCTAGAACCAAGCATATTGAAGTGCACTATCACTTCATAAGGGAAAAGGTGATATCCAAGGAAGTTTCAGTACATCATATTGGTACCAAGGACCAAGTTGCGGACATGTTTACAAAGGCTTTGGATGGGATGAAGATTTCAAAATTCAAGCAATGCATCAACATGAAGGAGCTTGGATGAGGATGAAGAATTGAAGCTTGAGGGGGAGTGTTAAAAGTCAAGCTTCAAGCAAAAATTCGTGGGGAATCTTTTATGGACATGTGGAGCAATCAAAGGAAGCCAAAAGCCACGAGATTCCATCAAGAAAAGTCACTCAACCACTCCCCAAGTCATCTCAACTAATTCCTCCAAGTTAGGAGGCTGATTTGGAAAGGTAGTTCCTAGATTTTAGGGGCACACTTCTCACTATAAAAGGAGCATGTATCCCGACTTCTTTTGGGCCATCTTCTTGGAGTTTTAGCTCATGTAAAGTGAGCACTAAGTGCTGGAGTTGTGATAAGCAAGCCCCTTGCTTGCTTGTTTGTTTTCTTTTAGTAGGCATATCTATGTGTGTGCGCAGGCAGTGTTGCAACTCTCTACCCCTGAGTTGTTAGCATTGGTTCTCCCTCATATGGTATCCATTTGATGTAATTCTTGTCTCATTGGATAGATATAAGAGTCTATTTTATGCTTACCAATTCTCTCGAGCAATCTCTAAGTAAGCTGGGAGCAACATTCATTTTAGTGAAGTTGTGTGATTGATATCTCTCTCTTTGTGTAGGCTCTGTTGGAAATATTTTGCTCTCTGTTGTAAGGGCTGGTTCTCCTTCTCTATGTATCCATTTGCTATGATTTTGGTGTCATTGGGTAGCTATTAGAGTGCTCTAAAGTTGACCCAAGTTTGAGATTCATTCTCTGTATAATCTCTGAGAAAAGTTTGCTGGAGTGAAGTGAGGTCTCTGCTTGACTAGCAGTTGTGAGCATTCAACTAGCTCATGTTGTAGACATTGTTTCTCTTTGTGTAAGCATCCATTTCAAGTGAAATTTGTTTTGTTGGAAAGCCCTTGGTGTCTACTACAGGTCTACAAAAGCTCACTGGAGTTCTCTGCATAAGCTCTGAGTAAGAGCATTTTTGGTGTGCAGAGGTCAAAGAAGGATACCTGTGGAGGTCATTCGCGCTTCATCGTTGCTTAGGGGTTGAGATACTTCCCCCATCACTATGTCGGGTTGGCATACAGGTGGGGTAAACTTGGCCAGGTGGACAAGTCCATGAGTCGCTCCTGATTTTGACATAGGCCGATTTGTGAAAATAAAGATAAAAAGAATAAATGCTGAGTTGAGATGAAGTGAAAAATAAAAGAAAAGAAAATAAAAGAGAAAAAGAAAACTGAAAAAGAAAAGATTTGATGGAGAGTAGGACAGTAGGGGATAAATAGTGGGAAACGAGGCATATTCTACGAACTGCGATAGAAAAAATGTAGTATATTATAGTACTCAGGATGAGTTGCTGGATCCGAATTAGTTGAACAAACAGAAGATCTAGAAAGCCAACGGTTTATTCACATGATTACTTGTTTGATTGTAGAAGCTAAAACATAGTAAGATGTTTGTGAATCTTGCATCTACTTAATTTTACAACATTTGTACTAATCTTTATAGAGCTACGTGGAGTGCATGAAATCAAACTTTGATTTTTGAAAAGAAAAACATAAAAAGTAAAAAGTGTTTCAAAAGAACCCTGATACACTTCTGTTGAATGCTTTTGGTTGGCCCATCGGGATGATGTGCAGGTTTAGTGGCGGCGAATGTCGGGATGAAATCCCTCAGGGAAGTGTGCATGCTTTTTTTCAAAGTTCATTGATTTCTGAGTTTCGTGTGATGGTTTGACTAAGAAAGGGGTATAATCCATGCATGTTTTGGCCAATTCGATTGATTGAGAGATGCAAAACCATGTTAAATATGTATGTTAGACGTGTGTGTAAATAGCTAAAACTTTTGACCCATAAACCCCTAGGTTTGACTCAAGAAACCCCTTGAAAACACGCGTTTACCCCATGAAACCAGAACCTGAACCCTAGGAACCTTTGGAGTTTAGACCATGACTTTAAATAGACCCTTGATATGACATGCTTGACTTAACTATGGGCAACACCCTAATTTAACTTATCAAAAACCCTAATTTGGACCCTTAGATTTACCATTTATCCCAAGTCCAAACATTTGAATTAATTAATGCACATACAGTGTGAAACCAAAATCTTATTCTAGGAAATATTAAAAGACCGTCAAAAATAGCAAGTTGAGTGAGCAACTTAGAAGAGTCTTGAGAGAAGTCCTAGGGAGGCCTATAAATAGGTATCCAAGCTTATTTGTTTCTTCCCCCTTGTGGATCTTCTCTGTGGATCTTCTTTCCAGGTATGATTTCTTACCCTCCTCATATTAATTCTTTTATTGTTCATGTTCATTAGTCTACACGATGGTGAAGAGAGAGCGAGAGAGAGGATTTGTATGTGCTAAGAGAGAGAGAGAGAGATGGGTTGGTTAGCCCTTCAAGCTATTATGCTATTCTGCCCGATCGCTTCTAGGAAAGTTATATGGCGTGGTTGCTCTTATGCCTTTGTGTATATACAAGTGTTGTGCAACATGTACCATCTGGAGAAAATGGTTAGAGCATCAATCCCAGAAAGCTTAATACAAAAAATGATTTAAAACCGTGTATAGAGGACAGGTAAACAAGATGCTAGGACTCTGTCCCTAAAGCTAGCTTATCCTTAACAGAATCTTCTGAAGCTAGAAAAATGAAAGCTAAGAGGGATGCTCCAATTAGTTGGGATCGCAGTGTTTCTAGGCATTGTAGAACACGTGGAAGAGAGTAGATGGGGCTCGTCAATGACAGGAGAGCGAGGAGAGAGATGTAAATTGGAGGAGAGAAAGATTCACATACTAGGAAGAGTGGGTCGCTGCCCAGAGATTGAAGAGAGAGAGCAGTTATGTGCTACACATGGAGAGAGACATCTGAGGGTAGCACGATCGGCTACTACAGGATGTCGGTGGACACATGGAGAGAATCGACTATGGGCGGCTCTAGCGTGCTAGTTCCGCACAGGGAGGAGAAGTGAGCTATCGATGCTTGACGGCGTGAGGAGAGAGAGACACCTGGCAGATCATACCTCGATAGAATCCATGGTGGCGGGGCAGAGAGGGAGAGAGAGAGAGAGAGAGAGAGAGAGAGAGAGAGAGAGAGAGAGAGAGAGAGAGAGAAAGAGAGAGAGAGGGAGGGAGGGAGAGAGAGAGAGAGTGAGAGAGAGAGAGAGAGAGATAGAGAGACAGAGAGAGAAAGAGAGAGAGACGGTTGTGGTAGCTTTGCACGATGTGGAGAGAGAGAGAGAGAGAGATTTTGGCGGGCAGAATTGGGAGAGAGAGAGAGAGAGAGAGAGAGAGAGAGAGAGAGAGAGAGATTGCAAAGGCCCAAGGTCGGTGTATAGAGATTAAGTTGGTGGAGAGAGAGAGAGCCAGAGAGAGAAATAAGGAGAGAGAGAGAGAGAGGTGATCAAGGCAATGTTGGGTGTGTGTAGAACTGTGAGACACAGCGAATGATGTGAACACATACAGGGAGTGAGAGATCAGCCCCCACAATGTAACAAGCCTAAAGCTTTGCAAGAAGCTTCAAACTTTTCCCGTGGAAGAGCTTTGGTGAATATGTCTGCCACATTATCTTGTGTAGGCACATATACCAAATCAATATCTCTTCCATGAAGGCGCTCTCTCACATAGTGATAATGCACTTCAATATGTTTGGTCCATGCATGAAACACTGGGTCTCGTGCAACAACCAAAGCACTCTGACTATCTATGAGAATATGCGTAGCAACATCAATCTCCATGCAAAGATCCATCAATAGGCATCTTAGCCATATACACTCCAGTGTCACTGTGAAAACTGCCCTATACTCAACTTCACAACTCGATGTCACCACTTTAGGTTGCTTCTTACTCAACCAAGATATGCATGAGTCTCCAAGGAAAAATCAATTACCATTAGTGGACGCGTGAGTATCATAACAACCAGCCCAATCACTATCTGTAAAAGCATGCAAGCATGGTTGAATATCTCTGCCATAAAAGAGACCTAAGCTCAAAGTGCCTCAAAGATATGTGAACACACGTTTCACCGCTTGCCAATGCTTAGTGCCAGGGCTATGCATGAATCGACTCAACTGGGAAACTACATACTGTATATCCGGCCTTGTGATAAAGAGAAGTGTCAAATGCATCACTCGAATCCTCAACTGAGAACCTGAATCCTGTCTCAACTGGTGTAGAAACTGGCTTACAATCCTCAAAGTCAAAACGCTGAAGTAATTTTTCAACATACTTTGCTTGATGCATAACAATTCCCCCCTCAACAGATACAAACTGGATGCCAAGATAGTAGCTCAAAAGACCAAGATAAATGACATCAAAAGTATGCTGCAAATCAGCCATAATAATGTCAAATTTTGTATCACATGACCCATTCAAGAGTATGTCATCGACATAAAGAACAAGCACTGTAAGATCAGCCCCATTTTTGCGTACATAGAGTGTGCTTTCAATCAGACTACATGTGAAGCCAAGAGCAATCAAGTGCTTTGGATTTTGTCATACCATGCACGTGGAGCTTGCTTGAGACCATACAAGCCTTTATGCAAGCGACAAACCATATGCTCTTTCCCTTTCATAGCAAATCCAGGAGGTTTCTTCACATAAACCTCTTCTTGTAAATCTCCATTCAAGAAGGCTGTTTTTATGTCCAATTGATGCACTTTCCAACCTCGATGGGCAACCAATGCAACCACGGTACAAATGGTAGTCATGCGTGAAGTAGGTGCAAACGTTTCCTCATAGTCAATGCCATATTGTTGTGCATATCCTTTGGCAACCAATGTAGCTTTGTAGCGATCAATGCTACCATCAAAATTTCTCTTAATCTTGTAAACCCATTTGGTACCAATGGCATTCTTTCCTTTTGGCAATTCACGTCACTCCCAAGTACCATTCCTATGTATGGAATCCATTTCTGATTGCATAGCACTCATCCATTGTGGATCTTCAAAAGAAAGTGGCTCTTCATTACATGATGTAGAAATAAGAGAATAATCCACAAAATTACTTGATGCATGGTGAGAGCTTGATCTTGTTCTACCAAGTAAAGGTGCACTCAATTTGCTGTCCTACAAAGTTTGTTTCAGCCACTTTGGCATAGATTGTGCACTCTTGATAGACATACGTTTATTATGTAAAACATCTTCAATATGTACATCATGCGTGGGCTGAATTTCATGCTCAGTTTCAACCATATTTTGATGCAAATGTTCAGCCATATGTGGCTGGAAATTTCCAGTAGTTTGGACATTTTTTGACTGAAATTTTTCAGCCGTCTTTGGCTGGAAATTCTCTGCATTTTCAGACCTATTTAGCTGGAGTTTTTCAGCCCTTTGAACCTCAGTTGGCTGGTCTACATGGCCATAGTCAAGCACACCATTTTGGAACAAAGACATGAGTGTATCGAACACATCTTGTGAGCTAACTGTTGGTAGTTTTTTGCATTCAAGTAGAGGGAAAACAGAATTTTCAGCAAATACCACATCTCGACTCACAATAATTATGTTCGTCAATGGATGGTACAACCGATATCCCTTACTTTCATCACTATAACCAACAAATATACTTTTCTTTGCCTTGTCATCAAGTTTGTGACATTGTTGTGATGGCACAAGAGCATACGCCAAACAACCAAACACACGCATATGACTAACCTGTTGGAGACCTCTTAATCTCCAAATGCTTGATCTATACTGATCTAACAGCACCTCTATATGAGTTATAGATCAAACTTTACACAAATGTTACTTTGATTTACCATATCATTCATGAACAATTCTCTGAGTAAGAATTTTCCTTCTTCAAGAATTCTACTTCAAAGATTGTCTTCATTACCTGCACATACCTTCAGATTTCTTCAATCTAATGATATACATACCTCCAAGCTACCTTTTCCCAATCATGACAATCATTATTCCTTCAAAAGAATCATTAAAACTTTAATTTGATCCTTAAGATCAAAAGTATGTTAGAAACTGTCTTCCAGAAATGGCGACTTTGACATAGTCAACTTCTTAAGTTGATTTCTCACAGCACGGATCTCGTTTTGCAAAATGCTTTTAGGCATAGCTTCCTTACCTTCTAACTTAGATTTTGAATTCTTACTCATTAAAAACTTTACACTATGCATTGAGATCTACGCAAAACATTGACACAGAAAAGTGTGCGACTCTGAGAAGTCTATTTGTAGATTCTACATACCAATGTTCCTATTGATCATACTCACAGTAGGAAAGGAATTGGATCACAAAATTTTGAACATAGCTTCATTAGCTTTCAGATTAGATGTGTACAAAAGGATTTCTGATCCACATGATCAGGCTGAGAGAACTCAAAGAAAAACGCGTTGCTAATTTCTTGAGAAAGACTCTCTACACATCTATCTCTAAGACACTTGTCATCAAATGACTCTCATACTTATTTCTATACATTATTGACTTATATACATGTGGTTTTTTACTTATCCCGTGTCTATTACGTTACTCCTTATCATCCTAAGGAATATCTAAACTCATATTACAAGAATTTTCACCTGTAATGTACATATGTATACAAACTTCACTTCTGAAATCTCTTCACCTTCTCAAGTGTCTTTTTCCACTTCAGTCTGATCATGAGCTTCTTCAAATTCTTTGTAATCACCAATTTGTGATTGGTTTGTTCCAACAGCTCCGCCTCAATCACTAATTGTGATTACTCCATTCTTCTTCACTCCTGCCATCTCTTTGAATCTCTATAGCTTAGGTCCATCCAAGTTTTTGTCATCATATCTGCAACTTGTTCTTTTGTTGAAGTATACATCACTTCAATCTCTTTATCAAGTACCTTTTCCCTCAAGAAATGGTACTGAATCTCTATATGCTTAGTCCTGGCATGAAAAACAGGATTAGCTGCCAAATACAATGAACTCATATTATCTCCAAAAATAATTGGAGTACTCTGATCAGTTCCAAAACTCTTCAACAAGGTCTTTAACCAAATCACTTCTTTTGCAGCCTCTAACATTCCTTTATACTCAGCTTCTATAGATGACAAAGCAACTGTATGTTGCTTCTTTGAGCACCAAGAGACTAATTTATCTCCCATATAACAGAGATACCCATGAGTAGACCTTCTATCATCTGAATCACCTGCCCAATCTGCATCACTAAACACTTTGATTCTTGTATCAGAAGTAAATCCATAATACAAACCTTCACTTAGGGTTCCTTTGATATATTTGAGTACCCTTTGAGCTGCAATCCAATGAGTCTTCTTTGGACCATGCATGAATTGTGATAACACACCTACTGCATATGATACATCTGGCCTTGTCAAGGTACCATAGATTAAACTACCTACCAAACTCTCATATTTCTTCATGTCATTGAATTCTTCACCTCCATACGTGCTCAACTTATGATTTTCCTCCAATGGTGTGCTTGAAGGCCTGCAATCTTCCATGTTAAATTTGACCAGAAGATTCTTCAAGTACCTCTCTTATGTAACATATACTCCATGTTGAGTATACACAATCTGCATTCCTAAGAAATAAGATAAGTTTCCTAAATCACTTATCTTAAACTCCTTCACTATTTGTTTCTTAAGCTCATTGATTCCTTGAGCATCTGTACCTCTGACAATGATATCATCAACATAGATACACATATATATGTATCCATTTTCACTTGCCTTCATTAGAAAACTACTATCTGCCTTTGATGCTTGAAATCCACATTCATTTAAGAACTTAACAAGCCTGTAATTCCATGCTCTTGGAGCCTGCTTCAACCCATACACAACTCTCTTGAGCTTACACACATAATCTTATCCAATTGAATCCATGAAGCCTTCTGGTTGCTCCATGTACACTTCATCTGCAATGTATCCATTCAGAAATGCATTCTTCACATCTAATTGCGATAACTTCCATCCTTTACAAGTAGCAATAGCAATCAATGATCTAATTGTAGACATCTTAGCAACAGGACTAAAGGTTTCATCATAATCTACCCCATAAGTTTGGGCATAACCTTTGACCACAAGTCTAGCCTTGTATCTAGAAACCTTACCATCTGCAAATCTTTTTGTTTTATACACCCAATTACATCCAATGACTTTTTGATTCTTTGGTCTTGGCACCAATTCCCATGTTTCATTTTCAAGTAGAGCATCATACTCTTCTTGCTGTGCCTTCTCCCAATTCTGTTTTCCTTTAGCTTCTTCATATGTGATTGGATCCTCTTCTGTCTTCACAATGTAAGCATAATCTTTTGTTGTTAGAAAAGATGTATCATAGCTATACCTGATAGGCTCTTTTCTTTCCTTTGAGGATCTTCTGACCTCTACACTTCTTGAAGTCTCAGCCACATTTGATTCTAGATCAAATCTTGGCCCATCTTCAATATTATTCTGCAATTTACTTTTACAATCAACATCATCAATATCTTCTTCATACATACTTACTTTTATCTTCCCTTTTCTTTGTATTTCTTTATCATCTGCATAATCATTTGTTAACCCTGTATACCATGTGTTTTGCTCATCAAATGTAACATCTTTGGTAACAAGAAATTGCTTTGTAGATGGACTCCACAATCTCTAACCCATCTCTCTATCATCATACCCAATAAACACATACTTCTCTGCTTTGGGTTCTAGCTTATGTCTCAATTGTGAAGGAATATAAGCATATGCTAAACATCCAAACACCTTACAATGATCAAGAGTAGGTTTCTTACCCCACCATGCTTCATAAGGAGTTCTTCCCTCCAATGCTTTACAAGGTAACCTATTCACAAGGTATGTTGCAGTGTTGATAGCTTCTGCCCATAAGTAATTTGGGCAATTCTTTTCCTTCATCATTGCTCTTGCAAACTCTACAAGAGTTCTATTTCTTCTTTCTGCAATTCCATTCTGTTGAGGAGAGTACTGACAAGTTACTTCTCTCTTTATACCTGCATTCCACAAATAATCATCAAACTCTTTAGAAAAATACTCTCCCCCTCCATTTGATCTCAACCTCTTGAGCTTTTGTCCTGTAATCCTTTCTGCATAAGCATGATAATGCTTGAATGTCTTGAACACTTCTGATTTGTCCTTGATTACATATAAAGTAATCCGTCTAGTTGCATCATCAACAAACAACACATAATATCCGGATCCATTTATGCTATAGTCCCTTGAAGGACCCCATACATCTGTATGAACCAATTCAAGCATATTTGAATACTTATATCATGATTAATTGTATGAACTCTTCTATGCTTTACCTAATTGACAAGCTTCACACTTGTACACCATCTGTTGCCCTTCAACTTTTGGCAAACCAAGCACCACATCATTCCTTGACATTTCCTTTATGGCTCTCTCATTGAAATGACCTAGCCTTTTATGCCACAAGTCTAACTTAGACATCTTTTGACTTCCATAAGTAAATAAAGCATGTCCCACATTACCTTGGACTTTTAGAGTAAACAACCTTCCTTCTTTTTTACCTGCAATAATGTTTCTATATCCCTGATTTGGATCTTGCACATAGACACCATCATTTGTGAATCTGACTTCATATCCTTTCTCCACAATTTGCCCTACACTTATCAGATTTTTAGGAATAGTAGGAACATAAAGTACCTTGCTCAAGAGTGTACTTCCATTCTTTGTCTTCACTGATCCAATGCTCTCCACTTTATGCTTGGTGTTGTCACATGTTTGAACTGTATGTCCATTCACCTTTACTTCCATATTAGTCATCAAGGATATATTGCCACTTAGATGATTGCTACATCCTGAGTCAATATAGAACACCCTTTGATCTTCTCCTACTACTTCATGAGTTGCATTCAAGATGAGAGTCATATCATCCTTTTGATCTGATGCATAATTATAATAATTGTTGTTGTAGGACTGAGCTTGGAAACTTCTTCCACCTCCTCTAGCATATAATGTCCTACCACCTCTTCCTTTGAAATTGCCTCTTTGGTTTCTGCCTCCTCTACCTCTTTGATTGAAACTCTGGTTATTAATTCCACCATTTTGATTGTTATACCAACAATCAATTGCCAAATGATTGGTTCTACCACAAATCCAACAAGATTTAGTATTATCTTTGTTCTTACCTCCTCTTCCTTTTCCTCTGAAATTCATCTTCCCTTTTGTAAAGTTAGCTTGACTTGAGGTTCCTTCATCATCAGTTGACTGCTCCCCTTTGCCATTCTTTTTCTTGTCCTTGGAGTACATAGCTTGACTTGCACTCCTATCATTGTCTCCCTTAATGTCCTGCTCAAAAGTTAGCATGTGTCCTAGCAATTGATTAAGATCAGGAGTAAAGTGATCAAGTGACAATTCTATGGACAATATGAAAGGCTTCCACTTCTCATCTCCTCTCAGACCTGTAAGTATTTGCCTTACCAACTTATCCTCTTCAATATCTTCATCTATAGCTCCCAAGCTATCTGCAATATCTTTCATTCTTGCCACATAATCAGAAATTGATTGTGAACTCTTCTTCTTGAAAGTTGTGAACTCAACCCAAAGTGAGGACTTCCTTGACTTGGTTGTGTTTTGGAAATGCTCTTCCAAAGCATTCCACACATCTGTTGCACTTTCTAATCCTCTGATGTGAGGTAGAAGATGATCATTTACAACCATGTAAATGATGCTCCTAGCTTGAGCATCCTTTCTCATCCAAGTCTTCAAAACTGCAAGCTCTTCCCTAGTTGGAATACTAGGATCTGCAAACTCAGGCTTTTCTTCTTCTCCTGTAATAAATGCCATCAAATCTTTGCTCATGAGGTGTGCGTCCATCCTCATGGACCAAGCTGGATAGTTCTCCCTATCTAGCTTCTCAATGTGCAAGCTTTCTCCCATCTTTGATCTTCTGTGTCTACAGTTACTATGATTTATGATAATATAATGTACCTTGGATATGAAGCTTTAATCCTTCTTGATCCTTTGAGCTCGTACTTGATTTTCCTTCAGGTTTTCTTTCAAACTTTGATCATGTGCTCCTTTAATTTGAAACAACTTCAATGTCTGCAGCAGTCGGGACTTCCAATGCCTTTAGTTCACTTGTATTACACCTTTAGCTCTGATACCACTGTTGGAGACCTCTTAATATCCAAATGCTTGATCTATACTGATCTAAGACCACCTCTATATCAGTTATAAATCAAACTTTACACAAATGTTACTTTGATTTACCAAATCATTCATGAACAATTCTCTGAGTGAGAATTTTCCTTCTTCAAGAATTCTACTTCAAAGATTGTCTTCATTACCTGCACATATCTTTAGATTTCTTCAATCTAATGATATACATACCTCCAAGCTACCTTTTTGCAAGCATGAAAATCATTAGTCCTTCAAAAGAATCATCAAAACTTTAATTTGATCCTTAAGATCAAAAGAATGTTAGCGACTTTGACATAGTCAACTTCTTAAGTTGATTTCTCACAACACAGATCCCGTTTTGCTAAATGCTTTTAGGCATAGCTTCCTTACCTTCTAACTGAGATTTTGAATGATTACGCATTAAAAACTTTACACTATGCACTGAGATCTAAGCAAAACATTGACAGAGAATAGTGTGCGATTCTGAGAAGTCTATCTGCAGATTCTACATACCAATGTTCCTATTGATCATACTCACAGTAGGAAAGGAATTGGATCACAAAATTCTGAACATAGCTTCATTAACTTCCAGATTAGATTTGTACAAAAGGATTTCTGATCCACATGATGAGACTGAGAGAACTCAGAGAAAAACTCGTCGCTAATTTCTAGAAAATACCTCATTGTTTGCTTTCATAGGATACACCCATGTATGGCGAGTAGCATCATCAATGAAGGTAACAAAATATACATGCTTCCTAAAAGATGGAGTCTTGACGGGACCACATACATCACTATGAACAAGCTGTAATTTTCTTGTAGTGTGTGTATGATCATCTTTTGGAAAAGAAGCATGATGCATTTTTCCAAGAATGCAACCTTCACATGCATGCTTTTCAATGGGCTCAAGTGTAGGCAAGCCAATACCATGTCCTTCTTTTGCAAGTAGAGCAAACTATTGAAGTTTAAATGACCAAAACGAGCATGCCAAAGCTCCATTTCAGCCATGAAAGAAGTATGAGCAACCAAGGCATTCGAGGTAGCCCTCTTGTATGTATCCATGCGATACAAACCCTTACATAATGTACTAGACATCACGATAACATCACCATTGCTGAAATCATGAACCATACACTTATCATCAACAAAGTGTACATGAAGTCCAGCTTTGGCAATCAACGGAACTGAAATTAAGTTCTTCTTTATACCGGGCACATACAATGCATTTTTCAAGAGAATCACACCTCCATTTGCAGCCGTAAGCTAAATTTCGCCTACTCCAATGATAGGATAAGAGGCATTGTTTGCACACACCACATGTCCTCCATTAGGTGCATCTTTCAAAGAGGCAAAAAAGCTTTTGCAGGATGTTATGTGCTTTGAAGCACCACTATCAAAGAACCAATCCAAATCAGCCTCACTCACAACCATACATTTAGAATGTAAAGAAGCATCATAATAGCATGTAACCACGCATGCCCAAAAATCGTGAGCCATGTTAGCTTCATCATTCTTTGCATTTGCTAAATTTTCAGCAATAGACATGCCAGATTCCTTCTTCTTTTCATTGCATTTATGAAGCTTTCTACACTCATCAATAGTATGACCAGCCTTCCGGAAATTTTTGCATCTCTTCTTCTTTTGCAAATCACCATCATTAGAGGAATGAGTGGAAGAGGAAGCTTGAGGCTTTGGTTTTGATGAACCCAAAGCTGAACCATACTTGCTTTTCCCCTTTTGTGAGATAGCAAGTGCTTGTGTTCCCTCAATCAAACCACTCCTATTCACTCTAGATTGATCTTCTTGCAAAAGAACAGACACAACCTCATCAAATGCATACATATAAGGATTTCCTTTTGCAACCAAACGAAGTGTAGTAGCAAAGATTTGAAAAGATTTCGGTAATCCTTTCAACAATGTAGAAATGAGTGATGCATCCGGAATGATCTCATCTATGTTTGCCAATTGCTCTTTCAAGTCCTTGATGCATGTCACATACAAATCCACTAACTCATTTTTAGCGATACATACATCCTCAAGTTGCTTCCTCAAGTATGCAACACGTGCTTCATTATGCACAGCATACAAAGAAGCAAGAGTATCCCATGCCTATCTCGATGTAGGACATGACCGAATGTGTGGAACTATATGATGCTTCACTGAAAGCGCAATCAAAGCATGAGCATGAGCATCTTTTCCATCCCATCGAAGCTGCTCCTGTGAAGGTGGAGAAGGAGAAACCACTGTACTCGAAGAAGAAGCTCCATCTGTGACAGTAGATTGTGAAGCAGAAGCACCTGCCGGTCTTCGATCGACATCTGCCACTATGGTCCAAAGTTGTTTTGCAACAAGAACATGCTTCATCATGTAAGACCACATCGGATAGTTGGTCCCATCAAGCTTATCTTCAGCTTGAAGCATGCCAAATAAGTCATTGTTGCTCGCCATTTCACAAAGGAACAAGAATGTGACAAAATCTTCACTTCGACGAAAGCTGAAATTAGTGCTAAAATTTCAGCTCACAAACCGTCCCTCTGATGGCGATTCTCACTACACAAATGGCTTTAAAATGGGGGTAAAACCCTAGCGTGCCTGGTGGAAATATATCCAGGCTGCTAAACATAGTATTGGGTGCAATCTCCCCCCATGCACTCTGTTTCGATAGTCCACAGAGTGCATGTATTTATAGGAACTATAGGAACTTTTGATTACGTCAAAAAGAGTGGTTACATGAGAGCGGCTTCAAAAGCAGCCGTGAAACTAAAAGTTGGTAACATTTATAGAAAGCCATTGCTTTCAATAACAAAAACTGCGGTCTACAGCAACCCCTATTTTAACCATTACTTTTCTAACTGTTTCTAACAATAGAACCTTCTATGCAGGTTTATTTACAAGCTAAATAATAATTATTCGGATTATTGATATCCGCCCTTTCACGCCTTGCATGCTCCTCACGAACCTTTCGCTGCTATATCAAAAACATCAAAAACACATTAATACATCAATAATTTAACACTCCAACAATTACTTGTTCAACATATTCCATAATTCATAACATGCCCCTCAGTTGAAAAGACAACTTACCTTAGTTGATAAAATAATAAACATGGATAGCCAGTCACATGTTTCATCACTGAACGAAAAAAAAACAGGCATGTGCCATGTAAAAACACATGCATGGAAATGTTCATGGAGGTGTTAAGTTATTAAGAGTATCTGTGAGATGCTGACATAGTCTTTCTAATGTATTTGGGCAAACGTAACTTGAATATGTGCCTATAGACTCAATTCAATATGTAAATGCATCACAATTGTCAAACAGGTAGGTTGAACTGTAAAGGTAGAAATAAATCATGAAACTCTTCTTGAAAAGCCTTCCATGTGCATGGACAATCTGCATGATGACAAAGATCATTCCACCATTGTTGTGCTCCTCCTACCAAATAATTGGTAGCAAACTAGATTTTTTGATTTTCTGAATACAACTCATCGGAATAGAAATCCTTAAATAGGGATAGCCATGACAAGACAAATCGGCCATCTTTTCGTCCGTCGAATTGAAGCATAGCATAACGTTCTTGTATAGCTTGTTGAAGTGCTTGAAGTTCTTGGTGCATAATCTCTAACTCTTGCTCGAATGAGACTCCAGGTAAAGGTGAATTACTGAAATCTTCCATGGTTGCTCTTGGACCTTTAATTGTGCTTTCTTCTCAGGATGTACCCTCACGAAATGTACCCTAGCAAAAAAGTACCTTGTCTAGATGTACCCTGATGTACCCTTAGAAGTGTACCCTGAGAAGTGTACCCTGGTGTACCCTGAGAAGTGTACCCTGTGAAGTGTACCCTGATAGGATGTACCCTATCTGGATGTACCCTGGTGTACCCTAAGAAGTGTACCCTGAGACGTGCTACGTCGCGTCGCACCGTGCCGCCTTGAAAAGTGAGAAAAACTGCAAGTTATGTTAAATATAAGAGGAAAGAACTTGAGTGACAACTCCAAGTGATGCAGGAGTGGTTAAAGTACTTCCCTTGAAAGTAGGAGGTTTTGGGTTCAAATCCTCCTACCTAAGGGAATCTAAACCACTCTATTGCCACTCAAAATTAAAATTGCCTCGCGCGTAGCCAACGGTCGCCAAGGGAGCCTTGGGTGCCAATGTTGCCAATGTATTGCCTAAGTTATTGCCTAAGTTCTTTGCCTTAGTCGACGCCTTGGAGTAAGCCGAAGGAGTAAACGTAGGTGTAAACATAGGTGTAAATGTAGGTTCTGGTTTTGGAACTGGAACACAAACAAAAACATGAACCGGAGACGGAGAGGGAATCGGAATCGCGAACGTGTGCAGAGCTCTACGTAGGTGTAAACGTAGGTTCTGGTTCTAGAACTAGAACAAAAACAGGAACAGGAACTGGAACCGGAGACAGAGACGGGGACGGAGATGGAATCGGAATTGCAAACAGAGAACAGAGAATAGGGAACAGAACCCTCTATATTGACGCATGCAAAGCTTTGATACCACTGTTGTCAGGATCTTGCTCACGCGCAAATAGAGGTTACAAACGCAAAAAACACACAAAAGAATAGAGACAGTAAAATACGAGACTTAACATAGTATTGGGTGCAATCTCCTCCCATGCACTCTGTTTCGACAATCCACATAGTGCATGTATTTATAGGACTTTTTGATTACGTCAAAAGAGTGGTTACATGAGAGCGGCTTCGAAAAGCAAGCGTGAAACTAAAAGTTGGTAACTTTTATAGAAAGCCATTGCTTTCAATAACAGAAACTGCGGTCTACAACGACCCTTATTCTAATCATTACTTTTCTAACTACTTCTAACAATAGAACCTTCTACACGGGTTTATTTACAAGCTAAATAATAATTATTCGGATTATTGATATCCACCCTTTCACGCCTTGCATGCTCCTCACGAACCTTCAGCTGCTATATCAAAAACATCAAAAACACATTAGTACATTAATAATATAACACTTTAACAATGCATTGTTCAATAATAATTTAACACTCCAACAATGCATTGTTCAACATATTCCATGTTACAATCCAACAATGCATTGTTCAACATATTCATGTTACACTCCAACAATGCATTGTTCAACATATTCCATAAGTTATAAGATCCGACAATGTGATGAAGTCCTCCAAAAGATACAAACTGAGGAAGACAACCTTACGAGAGTAGTAAAAACTATTGTTTCTGCCCAATCTGATGTTACTCATTCAAAGATTGGTACTAGAAACTACCAGTTTCTGCAATTTGATGGCCGCAAGGATGGGCCTTTAGTCCTTTCTTGGTTGTCACAGTTTGATGATTTTTATACTGACGAGATATATGCTGAAAGTGAAAAAGTTAAATTTTCCACTAACTATTTAGTAGGTAAAGCTCAACTCTGGTGGAACGTCCTGCGGCACAGTACTGAGCGTCCAACAACGTGGAGGGCTTTCCAAGAAAAAGTGAAGGATTCTTTTCTTCCTCCTCAATACCATTTGCATGTTCGCCGTGCATGGACGACCCTTACATGGAAGGAGGGTGATATGCTTACCACGTACACAGAGCAGTTTCTGGCAAAATTTACTACTTATTCGAATGCTTGAAGATGTATCAGAGGATATCTTGCAGCAGAAATACGAAGATGGTTTGGAAGTGGGAATCCAAGCTAAGCTTCACACCCTACGGCCTACAACCCTCAAGGAGGCTATATCTTTTGCCTATGATGCAGAAAAAGAATTCCAGTCCATAACCAAGTCACTTCAATTATAACAACCACATCAACGACCATTTTTTTTGTTAAACCACATCTTCCTTTGAAGCGTAATTTTAATGCCCCATCTTTCCCTAGTTTTTCTCGTCCTTGACAATCCAATTACGCAACTCCACCTATTGTGTCAACTTTCCAACCAACCAAACCACCTACCCTTCAAACTTCAGCAGTGGATGCCCAATAGAAGCGACCACGAATCACTTGCTAGAATTGTGGTAAACCTGGACATACAAAAATAAGGTGTAGATTGCAACCTTTTCACATGAAACCGGCTACAGCTCAATTGCATAACATGGAGGTCCATAATGAAGAAATTCCTGCTATTTGGACAGAGGAATCATTGGAGAAGGACTTAAGTACCTTGGGTAACGATATCTCTCTTCACTCTCTACTTTGCATGCAGGGTACAATAAATAACAAACTAGTTAAAATTCTACATGACGATGGTAGTTCACATGACTTCATTTCACACTTATTAGTACAAGAACTTCAATTACAAACGTTTCCTTCCTTATATAAAGTGAAAGCTACATTTCAAGGTAGTTGTTATAATGTAACACGAGAAGTGCAAGATGTTACAATTAGCATAGGCCCATATATTGATTCACAAACATTTTAAATTGCACCTTTGCAATCTTACGACGTTATACTAGTTATGCATTTTTGTCACCATTATAACCCACGTATTTAGTACCATACGCATACTTTTAACTTTGAATTCAAAGGTCAAGTCATTAGTTTGTCTGTAGGGCATGATTTTCAACCATTTCCATTAATTAGTCACACGCAAGTAAAGCGTGCATTTAGGAAAGGGTTCAACTCATGCATTGTTTTTGTCAATGTCATCAATGATTATATTCATACACTTCCTAATGCATATAAACCGTTCATGAGTACTTTTAAGGATTGTTTTATGTCTGAGTATCCCTCTGAACTACCACCATCTAGAGGATCCTTTGACCATAGCATAGACTTAGTCCCTGGTCGTTCTCCTCCTCCTAAAGCACCTTATAGACATGGCCCACTACATCAAAAGGAAATAGAAAACCAAGTAAAAGACCTACTAGAGAAAGGACTTATAAGGCCTAGTTCTTCCCCATTTGGAGCACCAATTCTCTTAATAGAGAAGAAGAATAAAACTTATCAAATGTGCATTGATTATTGAGCCCTTAACAAGATCACAATAAAGAATAGATACCCTATTCCTCGAATAGATGATCTCTTAGATAAGTTACGAGGAGCTTGTGTCTTTAGTAAAATTGATCTTAAATCAGGTTACCATCAGATTCGTATGACATAAAGTGATATTTTCAAGACTGCATTTAGAACTCAAACTGGCCATTATGAATTTATAGTAATGCCCTTTGGACTTACTAATGCCCCTACTACATTTGCACGAATGATGAACAATATTTTTCTTGATTATAAAGCTTTTGTTCTTGTATTCTTTGATGATATACTTGTTTACAATAAGAATGATAGTGAACATGAAAAGCATCTTGGAACAGCTTTTCATTTGTTACGAGAGAACACACTTTATGCTAATCCTGAAAAGAGTTACTTCTTTCAATGTAAGTAAGAATATTTAGGACATATTATTTCAAGTGAAGGTGTGCATGTGGATCTGAAAAAGATTAGAGTTAAAGTAGAATGGCCTACACCACAATCAGTCAATGATGTTCATTCTTTTCTTGGGTTGGCTAGTTTCTATAGGAAGTTTGTTCGAAATTTTTCTTATTTAGCATTCCCTCTTATCTTGTTGTTGAAAAAGAAAATAAAATTTTCATGGGGACTTACCCAACAACAGTCCTTTGACAAATTGAAACAAGCACTTTCACATGCACCTGTTTTACAATTACCAGATTTTTCACAACCCTTTCATGTCGTTACTGATGCTAGTAGTTCATTAATAGGTGCTGTTTTAATCCAAAATGACCATCCCATTGCATTTGAGAGTAGGAAGCTTAAGCCCTCAGAACAAAATTATAGTACGTATGATAAAGAATTGTTAGCAGTTATGCATGCTTTGCGAATTTGGAAACACTATCTTATGGGCTCTAAGGTCTTAATCAAACCAATCAACATGCTATTAAGCATTTATTAAGTCAAACTTTAATCCCTAATAGGCATCTTAAATGGGCATCATTCATTCGAAATTTCCAACCCATGATACAATATCAGCCTGGTAAAGCTAATGTTGTAGCTGATGCTCTTAGCCGTTTTCCTTCGCATTCTGTTGTTTTGAATAATATTTTTGCCATCCAAATTCATTCTTTTCAAGAAATGGTTTCCACTTATGCATGTGATTTGTATTTTTCAGGTGCATGGCATGACTTCAATAATAGTGCATCTTTATCTGATGAACATTATACATTTCATAATGGTTTTCTTTATTTTCAACATAGATTATGCATAACTCAAGCTTTTAAAGATTTTGTTATCAAATAAATGCATGAACCATCTTACATCGTTCATAGAGGCATACAAAGCACCATTTTTGCTAGCAAATATTTCTTCTTTGGGCCACACATGGAAAAGGATATTGCACATTATGTTTCTCAATGCATTGTTTGTCAGCATGTCAAACGTCATCATGGTAAACCATTTGGATTATTAATGCCACTTTCCATTCCAAATGAACCATGGGAACAAATTTCTATGGATCTTATCACAGGTCTTCCTATCACTTCATCACATAATGATATGATTTGGACAATAGTTGATAGGTTTAGTGAATATGCATATTTCATTCCATGTAGAAACACTTTGACTGTACCTCAAGCTACAAAATTATTCATTAAATGCATTTTTCCACATCATGGATTTCCTAAAGTAATGTTATCTGATCATGATGTTAGATTTTGTAATCATTTTTGGGTTGCCTTATTTCAACATTTTGGTTCTAAAATAGATTTTAGTTCTGCATTTCATCCTCAAAGTAATGGACAAAGTGAGGCTACAAACAGTACTATTCTTGATTTATTGTGTTTTTATTCATTAGATAATCATAATAACTCGGATGAAAAGTTGCCATTGCTTCAATTGGCTTACAATAACACTGCACACACCACTACTGGTCGTGCACCTTTTGAAATTGTTTTTCGTAAAAATTAATAGCTCCATGAACATTTCCATGCATGTGTTTTTACATGGCACATGCCTATTTTTTTATTCAGTGATGAAACATGTGAGTGGCCATCCATGTTTATTATTTTATCGATTGCTTTTTCAACTGAGGGGCATGTTATAACTTATGGAATATGTTGAACAATGCATTGTTGGAGTGTAACATGAATATGTTGAACAATGCATTGTTGGATTGTAACATGGAATATGTTGAACAATGCATGGTTGGAGTGTTAAATTATTATTGAACAATGCTCTGTTAAAGTGTTATATTATTAATGTATCAATGTGTTTTTTATGTTTCTGATATAGCAGCTGAAGATTCATGAGGAGAGTGCAAGGCGTGAAAGGGTGGATATCAATAATCCAAATAATTATTATTTAGCTTGTAAATAAACCCCCGTAGAAGGTTCTATTGTTAAAAACAGTTAAAAAATTAATGGTTAGAATAAGGGTCGTTGTAGACCACAATTTATGTTATTGAAAGCAATGGATTTCTATAAAAGCTACCAACTTTTAGTTTCATGCTTGCTTTTCGAAGCCGCTCTAATGTAACCACTCTTTTTGACGTAATCAAAAAGTCTTATAAATACATGCACTCTGTGGACTATCGAAATAGAGGTCATGGGGGGATATTGCACCCAATACTGTGTTAAGTCTCGTATTTTGTTGTCTCTATTCTTTTGTGTGTTTTCTGTTGGTGCAAATCAAGCCTACACATTTGGCTTGGAATTCTTGAAGAAGATTTCACATGAAGCAAGTAGCATAGAAACACTAGCTTATGAGTTATTACTTCTCTACCTCTTGTAAAAGTCTAAAATGACTTGGCATTTTTATGTAATCACTTACCTAATAGATTCGTGGAATTAGATGGTATGAGGTGAGAGAATATCTCCCTACTTTTAGAGGAGTGGTTATAGGGAGCCTTAGATTTGAATTTGAAATTCAAATCAACCTCCAACTCATATAAAAGTGAGAAGAAAACTCGCGGGCAGTACAGTGTACATCCGAGATTCATTTACACTATCATTGAGTGTGTGTGAGTGCTATACCATAGCCCACAACAATCAAACTCATTAGGCTACACTTATGATGCCAATGAGGTTGTACATCATTGTGAATTAATACAAGTCTTTACATTCATCAACTCTGTGTTCTTTGAGTGTACTACTTCAAGTCTGTCAACTTCAAAGAGGCATATCTCAGTGCCTACTCCACCAAATCAAGTGATTCAAAGCTTGGTAGATCTAGCTCAACGCATACTACAAGCATACAAAGCTTGAAGCAAATTGGTTTAGCCAATTTTGAGAAATCACGATCGACGTGCTCACTAGTATTTATCTGCATACTTCCTAAAAAGTCGGGGGTGTCCATAATTTTGCTAAAGTAATTTCTCTGAGTATAGTTTATCATTTTATCTCATTCCACTTGCAAATGGTAGCTTACTAAACTAATAGAATACCTCTAGAAGTAATTTGGCCAATTGTAAGTGTACTGGTCATACTGAGCATAACTCTGAGCAGGTGTCAATACCAAAATAGCAAGTTTTCTTGGAGTTGTGAAGTATCAAGTAGTCTGTTTTGCTTTGATCACTACACACATCATTTGTAAAGTACATATATGATCTCTTGGTATCATTTGGAAGCTAAGGGTGTCTACTAATCATATCTGGAGTCACTGAGGGCTGGTGCAAAGCAGGATTAGCAGCACCTACTCAATCTTCTGGAGGATCCATCCATCTTTCCCAACAGTGGTATCAGAGCAAACAAGGTAACATGGGAGATGGTTTTCCTTCATTCATTGATAAATTGGACAGGAACAATTATCAAGCCTGGTCTTTGAGTATGAAGACTTATCTACAAGGAAGAAGTCTATTTGGATTCATCTCAGGAGATGAGGAATTGCCCTCATTCAAAGCAAGGGGTCTACCCACCAAGGAAGAACAAGAAAGGCTAAATACATGGTGTGCAAAAGATGCATTGGCAAGGTCTTATCTTCTTAACTCTATATCTGATTTCCTTTTACCTCACATCAGGAATTGTAAGACTTCCCAAGAAACTTGGGAAACCTTGTCATCATACTTTTCATCTAATACAAGGGCTAGGAAGAATCAATTGTGGATTGAATTCACAACCCTTAGGAAGCAACCAAAGCAATCAGTCTCAGAAATTGTGACCAAGATCAAGGATGTGGCAAACCAATTAGCAAGCATAGGAGAGGAGATTGAAGAGGAACAAATAGTAAGGCAAGTAACCAATGGGCTAAAGGCAGATGATAAGTGGGAAAGCTTCACCACTGCATTGGATCTCTACATGGACATACATACCCCAGATCTCACAACTCTGATGGGCCAACTATTCACACATGAAGCAAAGTTCACAAAGGTTGGAGATACATCTAAAGGTAATACTCCTTCTGCACTATATACTTTAAAAAGATTAAAGACAAAGGTAAAGGAAAAAGGCAAGAAGATGAAGGTTCTACCTCCCAAGCCAACTATGTAGGGAGAGGTAGGTCTTCAAGGGGCAGGGGCAGAGGAGGTAAGCAAGGTAGGGAGAGACCCTACAATTCATCACCATGTAACATTTGTGGACTGTCTAATCACACCACATATGAGTGCTACAAAAACTACAAAAATCAGAGAGGAAGAGGCTATCAAAGAGGTGGATACTCTCAAGGCAGAGGAAGGTTCAACCAACACCAAGGTTACAATGGATACAACAATAACTACAACAACAATTACAACAACAACCATAATGGTAACTACCAAGGAGGATTCAGAAATAGGAAAGACTACAACAACTACACAGAGGAGCAAGATGACTCCCTATTGATCATGAATATGACTTCCAAGTCAGGTATCAATGATGATCATCTGTTTTATATTGATTAAGGGTGTTCTAATCATGTAGCTGGCAATGTGGCACTACTCTCTGATCTTGAGGAACCCAAGGGCAAACATCAAGTACAGACAGGTGATGATACTAAGCATTCTGTAGTAAAGATTGTAAATGTAAAAACTTGTGATGGTAACCAGAACCTATTGAGCAGGATACTTTATGTACCAACTATTACCAAAAACTTAATGAGTGTTGGTCAGATTGTGGAGAAAGGTTTGCAGGTCAGATTCACTCAACATGGAGCATATGTGGAGGACCCAAGACATGGATTCAAAAGGATAGCCAAGGGAGAAAAATCAAGTAGATTATTTACCTTTGAATTAGAAGACACAAAGAATATTGCTTTGTATAGCTACAAGGACCAGACACTTTCAGAACTTGAAATGTGGCACAAGAGACTAGGGCACATAGGTGAAAGGACCTTGAAGCAAATGAGCACAGATCAATGTGTGCTTGGGATACCTAATGTATCCAAGCAACACATGATTTGCAAGTGTGGTGCTTGTCAATTTGGTAAGTCTCACAGGTTACCTTATACAAGGAAAGGTTTTATGCATGAAGACTACCTAGACTTGGTGCACACAGATGTTTGGGGACCTAGCAAGGATCCCTCCATTTCAGGATCAAGGTACTATGTGTCTTTCATTGATGATTATAGCAGATGGACTGTGTTATACTTTATGAAGCACAAGGATGAAGTGTTTAATTGTTTCAAAAGATATCTTGCACTAGTTGAAAATCAAACAGGAAGGAACTTGAAGAAGCTAAGGTCAGATGGAGGAGGTGAATACTTCTCAAATGAGTTTGAGGACTTCTTGCAGGAAAGAGGCATCAAGAGGGAGATAACCACAAGGTACTCACCTGAACAAAATGGGGTAGCTGAAAGAAGGAATAGACTTATAGTTGAAACAGCCAGGTCCATGCTTAATGAAAAGAAGTTGCCAAATTATCTTTGGGCAGAAAGTGTATCTACTGCCACCTATCTCATAAACAGGTTGCCATCAAAGTCTCTTGATGGAATGACACCTTATGAAGCTTGGCATGGTAAGAGACCATCATTGGATCATTGCAAAATCTTTGGTTGTGTAGCATATGTGCATATTCCCTCACAGGTAAGGGGAAAGCTAGACCCTAAAGCAGAAAAATGTATTTTCATTGGTTATGACTTGAATCAGAAAGGGTACAGATTCTACAACCCAACCAATAAAGGGTTCAAGGTAAGCAGAGATGTCATCTTTGATGAGAATGACTCATGGTATGAGAATGAATGCAGGAAGGTTAGTCTACCCTATGATTTGAAAGAGGAGTTTCCAAAACTCTCAAGGGAGGAACCAATCCAGAAGGAAGACTCAAGTTCAGAAGATGATGACACAATCAATCTTGAGGAATTCAAGGCATGGAAGTCCAAAGGCAAGTTAAAGATGAAGAAGCTTGAGGATATACCAGAATCTTCAACTCAAGCAATGAGGAGATCTCAGAGAGAAAGTAAGAAGCCTATCAGATATGGGTATGATACATCTCTTGTTACTAAGCATTCAATTTATCTTGCAAAGGACTTGTTAAGTGAAGAACCAGGTTCATATGAAGAGGCAATTACCAAACTAGAATGGAAAGGAGCTATGGATGAAGAAATAGAAGCTCTCAAGGAGAGTGACACATGGGACTTGGTACCCAAGAAGGACTCTATGAAGGTGATAGGATCCAGATGGATCTACAAACTAAAGAGGAACTCTGATGGTACAATCAACAGGTACAAAGCTAGGTTGGTAGCCAAGGGTTTTGCACAAACCCAAGGCATTGATTATGAGGAGACATTTTCTCTTGTGGCTAAGATGCCAACAATCAGAGTATTGGTGAGTGTAGCTGCATCCAAGAATTGGAACATGTACCAATTAGATGTCAAGAATGCTTTCTTGAATGGATGGATATCTGAAGAAGTCTACATGTCACAACCACCTGGCTATGAAGATCCCAAGAAGGTAAATTATGTTTGTAAATTGAAGAAGGCTTTATATGGATTGAAGCAGGCACCTAGAGCATGGAATTATAGACTGACAACATACCTCCAAGACCAAGGGTTTACTATGAGCAAGGCAGACACTTCATTGTTTATCAAAAGGAGCAATTCAGAGGTAATCTATCTCTGTGTTTATGTTGATGACATCATCATTACAGGTAATGATGTCCAAGGAATCAGAAGCATCAAAAATCAGATGATGAAGGAGTTCAAGATCAATGATCTTGGATTATTGAAATACTTTCTAGGACTTGAATTGGTTTATACTAATTCAGGTGTATATATCACTCAGAAGAAGTATGTGCAGGACATGTTAAAGAAATTTGGCTTGGAGGATGCTAAAGTCTCTAGTACTCCAATGGAAGTCAACCTAAAGCTAAGTGCTCATGAAGGGGATGAAGTCCAAGACATTACAGGATATCAAAGTATGGTAGGTAGTTTGAATTATGCTACCTTGACTAGAATTGACATAGCATATGGAGTTAGTGTGCTAAGTCAATTCATGCACAAACCAAGAGTACCTCACCTTGAGGCTGCAAAGAAGATCTTGAAGTATCTAAAGGGAACTCAGAACCATGGTTTGTACTTTCCTTATACATCAGATATTGATATTAAAGTATATTCAGATGCAGATTGGGCAGGATGCAAGGATGATAGGAGGAGCACATCAGGATACTTACCTTTTGCAGGTGATAAACCTATTTCTTGGTCAGCCAAGAAACAACCAACAGTGGCATTGTCATCCACTGAAGCAGAGTATAGAGGGCTAGCCAATGCCACTCAAGAAGCTATTTGGTTAAAGCTTTTGTATACAGAGCTAGGCCTATACACTAGGCCCCCAATTATCTTTCGAGACAACACAAGTTCTCTTCACCTTGCAGCCAATCCAATATATCATGCTAGGACAAAACACATAGAGGTGCATTACCACTATGTGAGAGAGAAGTTTCTTAGCAAGGACATTCAGTTGACCTATGTGTCTACTAATATGCAATGTGCAGATTTACTCACTAAAGCTTTGGATGGAAACAAATTATGCAGATTCAAATCCATGATTGGATTGCAGGATGTAATTGAAGATTGAAGATGAAGACTTAAGCCAAAATGTTTGGCCTGAGGGGGAGCTGTTGGTGCAAATCAAGCCTACACATTTGGCTTGGAATTCTTGAAGAAGATTTCACATGAAGCAAGTAGCATAGAAACACTAGCTTATGAGTTATTACTTCTCTACCTCTTGTAAAAGTCTAAAATGACTTGGCATTTTTATGTAATCACTTACCTAATAGATTCGTGGAATTAGATGGTATGAGTTGAGAGAATATCTCCCTACTTTTAGAGGAGTGATTATAGGGAGCCTTAGATTTGAATTTGAAACTCAAATCAACCTCCAACTCATATAAAAGTGAGAAGAAAACTCGCGGGCAGTAGAGTGTACATCCGAGATTCATTTACACTATCATTGAGTGTGTGTGAGTGCTACATCATAGCCCACAACAATCAAACTCATTAGGCTACACTTATGATGCCAATGAGGTTGTACATCATTGTGAATTAATACAAGTCTTTACATTCATCAACTCTGTGTTCTCTGAGTGTACTACTTCAAGTCTGTCAACTTCAAAGAGGCATATCTCAGTGTGTACACCACCAAATCAAGTGATTCAAAGCTTAGTAGATCCAACGCAAAGCATACTACAAGCATACAAAGTTTGAAGCAACTTGGTTCAGCCAATTTTGAGAAATCACGGTCGACGTGCTCACTGGTATTTGTCTGCATACTTCCTAAAAAGTCGGGGGTGTCCATAATTTTGCTAAAGTAATTTCTCTGAGTATAGTTTATCATTTTATCTCATTCCACTTGCAAATGGTAGCTTACTAAGCTAATAGAATACCTCTAGAAGGAATTTTGCCAATTGTAAGTGTATTGGTCATACTGAGCATAACTCTGAGCAGGTGTCAATACCAAAATAGCAAGTTTTCTTGGATTTGTGAAGTATCAAGTAGTCTGTTTTGATTTGATCACTACACACATCATTTGTAAAGTACATATATGATCTCTTGGTATCATTTGGAAGCTAAGGGTTTCTACTAATCATATCTGGAGTCATTGAGGGCTGGTGCAAAGCAGGATTAGCAGCACCTACTCAATCTTCTGGAGGATCCATCCATCTTTCCCAACATTTTCTGCATTCCTAACCTCTGTTTGCACGTGAGCAAGATCTTGACAACAAAAATTCACACTTCTATGCTCCGAAGTTGATTTGCACTGTGAAAGTGCACGCATGCTGCGACGCGAAAAACCGAAACTTGAGAAGGAGCTGAACCTGCTCTGATACCACTATTGGGTGTGTGTAGAAGTGCGAGAGACACACAAGGAGAGCAAACGCAACAAGACACACGGAGAAGATGATGGCTCAAATAGCTCCCTCTATTGATCGATCAACTGAACTAAAGTAAGAGTTGAATATTATCCCTAAGTACAAAGTACCACCGCATATGAGAGTATCAAGTATATGGTAACATGGGGAAAAAACCTCTAGCCAGCACTAGGGTAAAAAGTTCCCATGTATAGGGAAAAGGTTCACATCAACGCTACTCGAGGAACACATAAGTGTAATAGGCAACAACCAAAGGAAATGTTGATTTCGTGTATGAATAAACACGTAGGATTCACACGGAATGAAAACCAAAGAAAGTATTAAAGGAGAATCAAAACTTGTACCTCCGATCATCACGACTATGCAAATTCATAAGAATGCACCAATGAAGACCGATGCTTCAAAAGTGTATGATGTGGAGAAGAAATCTCTTGAAGATAAGGAGAAGAACCTTAGAAATAGATGGTTCAAAGAAGGGTGGTTGTTTGAAAGAATTTCAAAAGTGCTATTAAGAGCCACTCATTTGCTATTATCCTAAAACAAAAACACCGAAGATATGAGACAACCATTAGTATGGATGAGGGTATGGAAGGTGCACTAGGACTTCATGACATTGACCTTTTAGGATAGAGAAATTTTAGGTGTATTGAGTTATTACTTTAAATCATTCAATCCCAATAATGAGATAAGAATTCCTTGAGAATCGACAATAAGGCAAATCATTCAAATTATATAAGAATGATATTGAACCAAATATATGATAAATTGTTTTTTACAAAGATCGTCATGATATTTTGTTGCTATAATGTTCTTTTCGAGCATGTACTCTAAAAGATACTAATGACTTTCATGATTAACCCCCCCCCCCCCCTTGTGGATCTTCTCTGCGGATCTTCTTTCCAGGTTCAGACGGTTGATGATTTCAGAAGATTATATGAAGTGAAGAAAGTGCTTGAAGAGAAAAGTGAAGAATTATACTCTCTGTGGAACTCGTGTGTGGAACTTTTTTCCAGATTACTGAGTGATTGGAGGTTATTGTTGGATTTATGAAGTGAAGAAAAGTATTGAAGTAAGGACCGAAGATTGGAAGTAAATTTGGGACTGCAAAGATGAGAAGTTGAGTCACATGGGTGATTTATCGCATTGTAGCAAGAAGTTTACGTTATATTTCGTCGATCCGCACTGTAGCAGCGGCATATTGTATCACCATTCCGCACTTTAGCAGTTTGCTATATCACCGACCCGCACTGTAGGGAACCATTGTATCACTTAGATATGATTGGATGACTTCAATTACATTTGCATTGTATTATTGAGCTTTGTCTGCACATCGATGGGGTTCTGTCTTTTTAGTGTTGTATCTGGAATTCTTCATCTGCGACGCCTACAATCTTATGCATACACACATTCGCTCGTCGCTTTCGATGGGTAGGGGCCTAGGAGGATCGCCATACCAGAGAGAGGGTGAGGTGCCCAACGAGTAGATGTCGGTCGCCAGACGTGGGAACAGTGCACATAGGGGCCTGATCTAACCCCGCGCCAGCTCTTCCCATTACCTGACTCCTTCCAAACACTTGAAGCTGACGTGAAGTGAGGTGGTTGCCCAGTGATCCTCGACACACCACCCACTCCTTAAGAAGAGAAAAGAGGAAGCTCGGCATCGGACAGAGATTTCCATGTACTAGCATTTTAATTTCTTTCAATTATTGCATTGCTCCACACACTTAAATAGAAAGATTGCTTTTGACTGTCTGACTTTGATCATCCACTTTTTGCATCAATTTTGATAATACGAGTGTGCACATTTCTATTGACAAATACATTTAGAATCTACTTCTTAGCTTAGATCATAAGAAGAGCTAAAACTAAAATGAACAAAATGATTGCATAACAGTTTAGGAAATACAAAGAGCGATTTAAAGAAATAGAAATCAACACAAATGAATCTACAAAATCAAAATTTGGCATTGTCATGACCCTAATGCAAACGATAAATGCGATATCTGACACTATTCAGCTAATGGGCATTAGTATTAAAGATGTAAAGAAGGAAATGGATTATGAGATTTTTGAATTGAAACATAAGATTGACCTTTTGTTTAACCAAGTTAAAGACCTACAAACATTGAAGTGTGATAATGAACATGAGGTAAAGGTTCAAAGCATATCTACACATAAACAATCATTAGGTCTTAGAAGATCCATGCCTAGAGTAATATCTTGGAAATCAAGTTGGGCTGAGAAGAGACTATACAATGTTTTTGGTGCGATCATTTTGGACATATGTTCTGTGATTGTCTAGTCTATGAGAGTGCATGCAGACATAGACTTGTAAGTGAGCATGAAAATAAAATTTGTAAATATCAAGAGCAGATACCTTTGCATTTGAATGTAGGAAAAAGGAATATTTTGAAGAGAGCAAAACTAAACGAAAGTCGTTCCAAAAGATATGGAAACCAAAAACTCATGAAGATAATAGATCTGATGAGCAAATGAGAATGCTATCGATTGAGAGTCAAGAGAAATCTAATGAAGAAACCAAAGGTAGATAAATAAAGCTCGAGAAGCAAAATATTGAGCAGATATTGAAAGAACAAATGGAAATAGATCATAAAAGACAATCTTATAGAGAAATTCAAGAGAAATCAAAGAAAGAGCATGATGTATATGTATCATTTGATCCAAAAATTTTGACTAATGAGGATCTATTTGATCAAGAGAAAGTTATGAAATTGCAATCTCAAATAAACTTTGACAAACAAATTGAACAAGAAAAGAGTAAAGAACAAACTCAAGGAGATATAGAATCTAATAAGTGAGTTAACGAAGCAAAGAAACAATTTCTTGATGATATTATCAAGCAAAATGAGGGGAATATTAAGACAACTACAAAGCCTGCTAAGAGTTTGAAAAAGAACAAGAGAAGCAAAAATCTAACTTTTCAAGACTTATTTGCAAACTTTGAATGACCATTGAAGAAGAATCATAATGAAAATGCATGAGAATGATCAAGAGCTATTGATTGATGATGATAGCTAATGATAATGATGATTGATTGATGATGATAGCTAATGATGATTATAATGATTTATAATGATGATGAATGATGATGACTTATTATGATGATGATGATTGATGATGATGAAAGATGGAAAATGATGATCAATGATGATTAATGAATGATGATAATGCTTGATGAATGATGGTTAATGAATGATGATAAATAATGATTGATGGATCATGAAAATGATTAATGATTGATGATGATGATGGTTTATGATGATGGTTTATGATGATGATTAATGATTGAGGATTGAATATGATGATGCTTTATAATGATGATTATGATGATTATGATGATGATGATTCTTGAGGATGCTGATGTTATTGATGCTCATACTGATGAAGAACGATATATCATGAAATTCAACAAAAGTTGGATCAATCAATGATGAAGATGGACTAATATGATAAGGTGAAATGTTTCTGATTTGAATTCTATTTTCTTTCTGATAGATCATATGCATTGCATTTATGTGTATGATAAAGATATGCATGAATTTACGAAAAATCATGTAGAATGAGGATAGCAAATATCTATTATGGGTTTGCATGAAACATGAATGACTAGAAATTATGTGAATAGAATCAGTTAGCAGACTAGAGACTTTTGGGAGTGAAATCTTGGGAATGTGATGGCATGCTTGAACTAAGTGCGTGTATATGTTGATGGACTTGAACACTTAGTGAGTGGGATTCTTTGGGTCCTACTATTTATTTCTTACAAGATCTTACCTCCATACGGATCATGATTCATGAAAACTCTTCATATTCAAGCCAGCTTATATGTGTGTGCATGTTGTTAGTGCACTGCGATGGGCTAGTAGGTGCGTGGAACCACATTGATCGAGTGATCAAGGCCATGAGCTATAGCTAATTTCTTCGTAGGCCTAACCTATCTGTTGTCATGCACCTGCATGGGTCAATAGGTGGGTGGAGTCACTCTGGCTAGATGGTCACAGCCACGAGCTGATGTTGATTTCATGTAGAGTTGACGTTCTGTATGTCGTGCGCTATGTCGGGTTGGCATACAGGTGGGGTAAACTTTGTCGGGTGGACAAGTCCATGAGTCGCACCTGATTTCGACATAGGCCGATTTATGAAAATAAAGATAAAAAGAATAGATGCTGAGCTGAGATGAAGTGAAAAATAAAAGAAAAGAAAATAAAAAAGAAAAAGAAAAATGAAAAGAAAAGATTTGATGGAGAGTAGGAGAGTAGGGGATAAATAGTGGGAAACGAGGCATATTCTACAAACTGGGTTAGAAAAAATGTAGTATATGCTAGTACTTAGGATGAGTTGTTGGATGCAAACTAGTTGAACAAACAGAAGATCTAGAAAGCCAATGGTTTATTCACATGATTACTTGTTTGCTTGCAGAAGCTAAAACATAGTAAGATGTTTGTGAATCTTGCATCTACTTAATTTTACAAAATTTGTACTAATCTTTATAGAGCTACATGGAGTGCATGAGATCACACTTTGATTTTTGAAAAGAAAAACATAAAAAGTAAAAATTGTTTCAAAAGAACCCTGATACACTTCTGTTGGATTTTTTAGGTTATCCCATCGGGACGATGTGCACGTTTAGTGGGGGCGAATGTCGGGATGAAATCCCGCAGGGAAGTGTGCATGCATTTTTCAAAGTTCATTGATTTTTGAGTTTGGTGTGATGTTTTGACTAAGAAAGGAGTATAATCCATGCATGTTTTGGCCGATTCGATTGATTGAGAGATGCACAACCACGTTAAGTATGTATGTTAGACATGTGTGTGTAAATAGCTAAAACTTTTGACCCATAAACCCCTAGGTTTGACTCAAGAAACCCCTTGAAAACATGCATTTATCCCATGAAACGAGAACCCGAACCCTTAGAAACCTTTGGAGTCTAGACCATAACTCTAAATAGACCCTTGATATGACATGCTTCACTTAATTGTGGGCAAAACCCTAATTTAACTTATCGAAAACCCGAATTTGGACCCTTATATTTGTTGGTGCATTTTGCCCAAGCCTACATGCTTGATATGTTTGATATTATCCTAATTTGTAAGTCACATGTGTAGTCATGTGAACACCTCTTGTAAAAGAGTTCATTTTTATCTCTTGTATTTGAAAAAAGAAAAAAGGAAAAGAATGGCTTACCTCATGCATGATGTAAAAGCAAATTCATGGCTATAACTTTGGGGATCACTTTTAGGTGGAGCCATTCGAATTCGAATTCAAAACTCCCTCCAAGAATAGCTATAAAAAGAGCAAGAAGGAAGAGGCGATTAGCAAGCCTTGTACGTGACCACTTCATGTCATTTTGTAGAGATTGAAGAGCTTACTCCATAGCTCTATCATTCTACTCCCATTGTGCAAAGATTCATTGCCAATGTGGTTGTAATCATATGTGAATCTATACATTTATCATCATCTACTTCTCTGTTTTGTTCTCTGCTATACTCACTCAGAGCAATAACGTCCGAAGGTCATATCTCGCGTTCTACTAAACCTATTTCAGTGCTATAACTTGCGTTGGATAGCTCATACTGTCTACTTTGTACTTATACGTTTTCAAGGTCATTGGAGTAATAGTTTTGACAATATCGGCAATTTACTACTCACTGGTCTATCTCTGCAGAGCCCCGAGAATAGTGGGCATGTTCCAGAAATTGATGAAACTTGTTCTCAGTGATCAGTCCATCATTTGAAGTGTTCTAACTTGTATTAGAAAGCTTGTTAAGTCTATTTGCTATGCCCAAAAGGAATTTTTCTAATTCCTACCAGGTTGAGAGCACTGTTCATTTTTTCCAGCAGGTGTATGTCCAAAAATAGCAAGTTTTGGGAGCTAGTCATTTCTCAACTAGTCTGTCTTGACTTACACTTTTAGGATACATGTTCTAAAGTACTTGGTTGATATTTTGGTGGATTTAGGAAGCTTAAAGGGTCTACTAATCAACTCTGAAGTCTCAGTTGGCTGGTGTGAAGCTGGTTGTAGCAGCACCTACTCATCTTTGGATTGCATCCACCATCTCTCTTCACAGTGGTATGAGAGCATAGTCAAGCAACATGGGAGATGGATTTCCATCAACAATTGATAAATTGGATCGAGACAACTACCTGGCATGGTCTCTAAGGATGGAGGCTTACCTTCAAGGGAGAAATCTATATGGATTCATATCAGGAGATGAAGCAATGCCACCCATGAGGAACAAAGGGCAACCATCACATGAAGAAGTGGAAGGACTTTCGAATTGGTGTTCGAAGGATGCACTTGCAAGGTCCTATATTCTAAACTCAATCTCTGATTTTCTTTTACCTCATGTCAAGGGATGCAAGACATCAAGAGACACATGGAATGCACTTGCTTCTTTCTTCTCTTCCAACACTCGAGCAAGGAAGAACCAATTGTGGATGGAGTTCACAACAATGAAGAAAAGCCCGAAGCAAAATGTGACTGATTATGTCACAAAGATGAAGGAGATTTTGGACCAGCTTGGAAGCATTGGAGAGGTAATTGAAGAGGAGCAAATCATTAGACAAATCATGAATGGAATCAAAGTAGAGGACAAGTGGGAGTCATTCACAACAGCCATGGATTTATACATGGATATGCATGTACCTGACCTCAACACACTCATGGGCCAACTCTTCACTCATGAAGCAAAGATTAGCAAAGGTGGTGAGTCCTCAAGAGGTAATCAAAATTTTGCTTTATACTCTGATAATGCTAAGGTCAAGGACAAGTCAAAGAATAGGAAGAATGAAGATGAAGGTAGCTCTTTCCAAGCAAACTTTGCAGGTAGAGGAAGAGCTAGAGGAAGAGGCAGAGGTGGAAAGGAAGGCAGGGGGAGATTCCAATCATCTCAACCTTGCAACATATGTGGCTTATCTAACCATACTACTGAAGAATGTTTCAGGAACCCGAGGAACTCAAGAGGAAGAGGATTCAATAGAGGTGGCTATGGATCAAATAGAGCTAGATACAATGGAGGCTACAACAACAACTACTACTACAACAACAATTGCAACAACAACAACAACTATCAAAGTGGCCATAGAGGAAGAAGAGATTACAATAACTATGAAGAGGACCAAAGTCAAGAAGATTCATTATTGATTATGAATCTATCAGCGAAGAAGGGTAAGGATGATGATCACATATTTTACATTGATTCGGGGTGCTCGAACCATGTAGCAGGAAATGTGGCTTTACTTTCTGATTTGGAAGATCCTCATAACAAGAATGAAGTGCAGACAGGAGATGACACAAAGCACTCAGTGGAGAAGATAGGTAATGTGAAGAAATCAGATGGGAATATGAACCTCTTAAGCAAAGCCTTGTATGTCCCTACAATTACCAAAAATTTAATAAGTGTTGGATAGATTGTTGAAAAAGGATTGCAGGTTAGATTCAATCGATTTGGAGCATATGTTGAAGACCCAAGGCAAGGCTTTCGAAGGATTCCCAAAGGAGAAAAGAGAGGAAGGCTTTTCACTTTTGAAGTGGAAGATACAATGAACATAGCTTTGTTTAGTTATGGATCTCAAACTCTTACAGAGTTGGAGATATGGCACAAAAGGCTTGCTCACATTGGTGAGAGGACACTCAAAAAAATTTGGAGGGACCAAAGTGTACTTGGTTTGCCTAATATCACAAGGCAACACATGATTTATAAGTGTGAAGCTTGTCAACTCGGCAAGGCTCATAGACAACCTTTCAATAAGAAAGGATATATGTATCAAAATTCTTTGGATCTAGTGCACACGGATGTGTGGGGTCCAAGTAAGGAGCCATCTATATCAGGCTCAAGATATTATGTGTCTTTCATAGATGATTGTAGCAGGTGGACTATTCTATTTTTCATGAAGCACAAGGATGAAGTGTTTAATTGCTTTAAGAAGTATATTGCTCTTGTTGAAAACCAAACAGGTAGGACTTTGAAAAGACTCAGATCAGATGGTGGAGGAGAATACTTTTCTTCTGAATTTGATGCCTTCTTGCATGAAAGAGGGATTAAAAGGGAAGTCACTACAAGGTATACACCCGAACTCAATGGTGTAGCAGAGAGAAGGAACAGAGCTATTGTCGAAGCTGCAAGGTCCATGCTCAACGAAAAGGGATTGCCAAACTACCTATGGGCAGAGGTTGTGTCTACAGCCACATATCTCATAAATAGACTTCCATCTAAGTCACTAGATGGAACCACTCCATATGAAGTGTGGAATGGAAGAAGACCTAGTCTAGAGCATTGTAAAATCTTTGGATGCTTAGCCTATGCTCACATTCCTTCTCAAGTAAGAGGGAAATTGGATCCCAAGGCAGAGAAGTGTGTATTTATTGGTTATGACCCAAACCAAAAAGGATATAGATTGTACAATCCAACCAATAAAGGATTTTCTGTGAGTAGAGATGTATTTTTTTATGAACACAAATCATGGTTTGATGATGACAGGAAAGTGAAGCTGCCTTATGACTTGGATGAAGATTTTCCATCACTTCAACCAAAGGAGCCAAAGCAGATTGAAGAAAGTAATTCGGAGATTGACCTAGAAGACTTGGAAAGACTAAAGCTATGGAAGAACAAAGGAAAAGCAAAGATGCAAGATGCTACATATGGACCCGAGAGCTCACATCAACCACTTAGAAGGTCTTCAAGCGAGAAGAAGAAACCAGAGAGGTTTGGTTATGATACTTGTTTGGTCACGAAGCACTCAATCTACATTGCAAAAGATTCAACCAATGAAGAGCCTACCACATTCGAAGAAGCACAAAGCAAGAAAGCTTGGAGAGATGCAATGGATGAAGAAACGGAAGCCTTGAAGGAGAATGACACTTGGGAGCTTGTACCTAACAAGCCATCTATGAAGATAATCGGATCTCGATGGATATACAAAATCAAGAGGAATCCAGATGGAAGTATAAATAGACACAAAGCAAGGTTAGTTGCTAAAGGGTTTGCTCAAACCCATGGTATTGATTATGAGGAGACTTTCTCTCCTGTTGCAAAAATGCCTACAATTAGGGTTCTCATAAGTCTTGCTGCATCTAGAAATTGGAATCTCTATCAACTTGATGTAAAGAATGCTTTCTTGAATGGATGGATTTCTGAGGAAGTGTATCTGGCACAACCTCCTGGATATGAGGATGCACATCATCCTAACTATGTATGCAAACTAAAGAAAGCTTTGTATGGATTGAAGAAAGCTCCAAGAGCTTGGAATTTCAGATTGGTGACTTATTTGCAGGACCAAGGATTCAAAGCTAGCAAGGCGGATACCTCTTTGTTCATAAAGAGGAATGGATCTGAAGTGATCTATTTATGTGTGTATTTTGATGATATTATTATCACAGGCAATGATCTTGAAGGAAACAAACAAGTAAAGGCTCAAATGAAGGAGAAGTTCAAAATAAGTGACCTCGGACCACTCACTTATTTTCTTGGATTGGAGTTGATCTACACAGATTCAGGTATATACATCACACAAAGGAAGTATGTCCATGACATGCTCGTCAAGTTCAAGATGGAAAATACCAAGTGTGCAGGTACACCTATGGAGCAAAATCATAAGCTTAGTGCTTATGAAAGAGAGCCAATTGAAGACATCACAAGCTATCAAAGCTTGGTTGGAAGTTTGAACTATGCAACACTCACAAGGGTGGATATATGCTATAGTTTTAGCATATTGAGTCAGTTTATGCATAAGCCAAGAAGACCACATATGGAAGCGGCCAAGAGAGTCCTCAAGTACCTAAAGGGGACCATGAATGAAGGTTTGTTCTATTCATATACTTCAGATATTGAGGTAAAGGTCTACTCAGATGCGGATTAGGCCGGATCTAAAGATGATAGAAGAAGCACATCAGGATATATATCATTTGCAGGTTCAAAAATCATTTCTTGGTCATCGAAGAAGCAACCAACCATGGCATTATCTTCTACTGAAGCCGAATATAGAGGTTTCGCTAATGCAACTCAAGAAATCATGTGGTTAAAGTCTTTGTACACAGATCTTGGACTTCATTCTTCAACACCTCACATTTTTGGTGACAACACAAGCTCACTACATCTAGCAGCTAATCTGGTATACCATGCTAGAACCAAGCATATTGAAGTCCACTACCATTATGTAAGGGAGAAGCTAATGAGCAAGGATATTCAACTATCCTATGTCTCTACAGATATGCAATCTGCAGACATGTTGACTAAAGCTCTTGATGGTACAAAGTTAAGTAGATTCAAGTTGATGATTGGCTTGCAGGAAATCAAGGACAATTGAAGACTTATTTGGAGGCCAAGCATGTTAGGCTTGAGGGGGAGCTGGTGGTGCATTTTGCCCAAGCCTACATGCTTGATATGTTTGATATCATCCTAATTTGTAAGTCACATGTGTAGTCATGTGAACACCTCTTGTAAAAGAGTTCATTTTTATCTTTTGTATTTGAAAAAAGAAAAAAGCAAAAGGATGGCTTACCTCATGCATGATGTAAAAGCAAATTCGTGGCTATAACTACCAGAATCACAAATTTTTGAGCTGAGGGAATATCTCCTAGCTGTGAGGATCACTTTTAGGTGGAGCCATTCGAATTCGAATTCAAAACTCCCTCCAAGAATAGCTATAAAAAGAGCAACAAGGAAGAGGCGATTAGCAAGCCTTGTACGTGACCACTTCATGTCATTTTGTAGAGATTGAAGAGCTTACTCCATAGATCTATCATTCTACTCCCATTGTGCAAAGATTCATTGCCAATGTGGTTGTAATCATATGTGAATCTATACATTTATCATCATCTACTTCTCTGTTTTGTTCTCTGCTATACTCACTTAGAGCAGTAACTTCAGAAGGTCGTATCTCGAGTTCTACTGACCTCTTTTCAGTGATTTAACTTGCGTTGGATAGCTCATACTGTCTACTGTGTACTTATACATTTTCAAGGTCATGTGATTAATAGTTTTGAAGATATATGCAATTTAGTGCTCACTGGTCTATCTCTGTAGAGCCCCGAGAATAGTGGGCATGTTCCAGAAATTGATGAAACTTGTTCTCAGTGATCAGTCCATCATTTGAAGTGTTTTAACTTGGATTGGAAAGCTTGCTAAGTCTATTTGCTGTGCCCAAAAGGAATGTTTCTTATTCTTACCAGGTTGAGAGCACTGTTCATTTTTTCCAGCAGGTGTATGTCCAAAAATAGCAAGTTTTGGGAGCTAGTCATTTCGCAACTAGTGTGTCTTGACTTAAACTTTGGGGATACATGTTCCAAAGTACTTGGTTGATATTTTGGTGGATTTAGGAAGCTTCAAGGGTCTAATAATCAACTCTGAAGTCTCAGTTGGCTGGTGTGAAGCGGGTTGTAGCGGCACCTACTCATCTTTGGATTGCATCCACCATCTCTCTTCACACGATTTACCATTTATCAAAAAACCTTAGTTAAATATGTATGCTAGACATGTGTGTGTAAATAGCTAAAACTTTTGACCCATAAACCCCTAGGTTTGACTCAAGAAACCCCTTGAAAACACGCGTTTATCCCATGAAACGAGAACCCGAAGCCTTAGAAACCTTTGGAGTTTAGACCATAA
>CM035420.1:11211870-11221870 GCA_020310875.1 Ceratopteris richardii
CACACATATACACACACACATACACACATACACACATAGACACATACACACGTAATGATGCATACACACATACACATGCATACATAGACACACATAATGATGCATACACACGCATACATATGCATACACACACATATGCATACATACATGCATACACATACACACATAGACACATACACACACATAGATACATAAATACACATAAACACATACACACTCATAGACACACACACACACACATATACACACACATAGACACATACACATGGAATGATGCATACACACATACACATGCATACATAGACACACATAATGATGCATACACACACATACCTATGCATACACACACATATGCATACATACATGCATACACATACACACATAGACACATACATACACATAGATACATACATACACATAAACACATCAACACTCATAGACACACACACATACACATAGATACACACACACATATACACACACATACACACATAGACACATACACACATAATGATGCATACACACACATACACATGCATACACACACATATGCATACATACATGCATACACATACACACATAGACACATACACACACATAGATACATACATACACATAAACACATACACACTCATAGACACACACACATACACATAGACACACACACATGCACACATATACACACACAAACACACATAGACACTTACACGCATAATGATGCATACACACACATACACATGCATACACACACATACACATGCATACACACATACAAACACATATACACACACACATACACACATACACACATATATGCATACATACACACATATATGCATACACACACATAGAGAGACATACTCACACATACACATACATGCATATATATACATACATAATGCATATGCATATGCATACATACATACATACATGCATACACACACATATACACATACATACACACACACATATACACACACATACACACATAGACACATATACACATAATGATGCATACACACACATACACATGCATACACACATACACACATATACACGCACATACATACACACATGCATGCATACATACACATACTTAACGCATACACACTTACATATGTACATGTATATATATATATTGATTTCTAACTATTTTGTTTTATATGTTAGGTATTATGGATCCCAGTAGAGAGAGAAGGGCGAAACTCACTCTCATAAAAAGTCTTATGAGAGCAAGAGTTCCGTCTGATACTCTAGGGGCCATAATGCGTGATTACTCAGAGATGTCTGATGAGGAGCTGGATTATACGATCAAGATGCTTACCCAGCAATCAGATGAGGGCTCTTCTGCGGCTCCACATGCAGGAAGAGAGCTAGCTGCTCATAGGTATGTTTTGTTTTCATAAACTTTTTTAATGATATGATAACACATATTTTTATTTATTTCTATCTATCTATTTTCAGGACACCTATACCACCTCCAGCACGTGATAGCAGAGCATAGTTGCCTATGAGGACATGCATAGGCACCTTAGGACTAGAGTGCGACATAGAGCCAGAGGGGAACATTGTCTATATAGGGAATGGATTGGAGTTCAAGAGAAGAATGTGGGCACTATGCAACTCTTACCTGTGCTTTATCCACTTACCATGGAAGCAAGTAAAAGTTTTACATATAAATTGAAATATATATCTTATGTTTTATTTACATTATGTTTTTTATTTTTGTAGTGAGCATGATGAGGGATAAAAAATATGTGCTTAGTTAACTTGAGACAGAGTTTGGGACAGGATGGTCCCTTAAGTGGTGTTTAAAAGAGATGTGAACACTTATGGCTCATCGTTGCGACAATGCACGGTATGCACTGCTTTTATGTATATATATGTGGATATGAGTATGTGTGTTTATGCATGTATGTATGTATATGAGAGAAAGAGAGAGAGAGAGAGAGAGAGAGACTAGAGGTATAAATACACGCATACACACACATGCATATATACACACAGAACACATGCATATGCACATATAGATACACATACATACACAACACATGCATACGCATAAATAAATAAATCCTATTTCAAAAATCCTAAATTGAAAACACTAATTTCGATATTAGGGTTTTGAAATCCCTAATTTAAAAACTCTAATTCAACTTTTTAGCCATATGTTTGAAGTATATGTACACCTCCGACGTCCTACTAGAGAGATCTCTCTCCTCCCAACCTTATGCCTCTATATATAGCTACTCGAATCAACGAGGATCATAATATATGTAAAGATATATACACATCATGTAGATAGGATACATAAATATAAAATGGAGTAGATATATTATGCATCACACATACATGCCTAAATGCACACATAAATATATATATACATACTAACATATTTACATGTACACATTTACACATAGACATATATACATATATACATGTACACATCACATATGCATGCCTACATGCACACATAAACATATATATATACATGCATACATATTTACATGTACATAATTACACATAGACACATATACATATATACATGTACACAATTATAAACACTTGCATATATTACATGAATACATGAATATTTTACATAAATGCATATGCATATATACACATATGCATATTTAACACATGTATACATATATCACACACATGTATACATATATCACACACATGCAAACATATACATATACATGAAATACATATATATGCATACTAACATATGTATACATATAATACACATGAATACACACACATATGCATACATACATGATAAAAATTTGCTCCTCGAAGATAAATCTATATATAAAATAATTAGGCATACCCCCAAGCTTCATGTTCTAACTTAGAAGAACATGATTTCATCTCTCTAATAGGATTCATCATTATTCAAGTCAAAAAAAAAAACCTATTATCTGATATCCATTCAGAAGCTTCAAGTTATTGATCGATAACTAGAGTACAATTTACTATCTAATCTGCTCATATGTTTTCATTATTGCCATCATTTTGGTAAGACATCAATATAGTCTCATCTTCATTATCCTTATTGATTTCATTTATTTCTTCTATTATTAAATCTATGTTCTCATGAATCACATCATCTATTGATGGATTAATATCTATTTCTGGTAATTCCTCTTCCTCATCAGTAGAATCAGCATGTAGAGAATTATCCTCTTCATCAAAAAGATTAGTATCATTATCACGTATAATGATTCTAATTTGTATTTCAGATGTTGATGTATCAGTATCTGATGCTGAATCATCAAGAGGACTTTCTTCGATCTCTCTAACAATAAACTGTTCAATCAATGACCTACCTCTAGGTTGCACAGAATGACTTGCCACCAAGGATGAGCATCTGGGTTTTTATAAAAAATGCTTGTTCAATATGCCTAGGAAGAATATATGGTTCTTTAGTAGATCGCATTACCTTGGAAGAATCAATTGCCCAAAACCCAGATAATTCCTTTCTTAATGTAGAATTACTACCTTTATACTCCGCTCGAAACCAGTCAACCTTCAAAATGACCTATCAAAATATATAACAACAAAAACCCATTATTAGGTGCTTAGAAAAATAACTAACTCTAAAAATATATATATAAACCTTTTTCTACCTGTTTGAATGTACGAAATGAAATTTCGCAGATACCAACAATAGTTCCTACGTAACCAAGTTCGCTATCTATAAGGTTCGTGTCTTTTGAGCTAGCATGTGATAGTTGCTTGAAAGAAGCAACAATACTAGAATCCTCTGTTTTATGTAAAGAATCAATGGCTTTGATTCTAATATGCTGTCCAAAAGCCCATATATTAGTAAACATTCGAGCCTGCAAAATAAATTCAATTAGTAAATAGAAACTAACATACATATATGAAAAAATTAAATATTATTTTAATAAAATTACCTTTCGTTCACAAACTATCATTAACTCTCTTTGCTCATCTGAGATTTCTTCATTATTTGCGTTGGCGCATTGCAAACGACTATATAGCCAATCCGTGAAAGAAGGTATATCTGTAATCTCATTATTATCGAGATTACTTCTAGATCTTTTGTTCTTTTGCCTTTTACTTCGGAGACTTTGAAGTTCCTCGTACTCACTAAGGAATGCTTGCATGCATTCGCTATTATATGCTACAAAAGTAGAAACATCATTTTTTTCTTGAAATGTAAATAAGAATGGAACCCCCTTACCTGATAATACCTCATCTGTTATTTTTGAAGAAGACTCGTTGGTCCACGCACGTGGAGCTTCTTCATGAACTCTTTCAAGGTACTCACTAACGTAATACATGCACTCTTCAAGCATCCAACCCTTTGCCATGGATCCTTCTGGTTTTTCTCTTTGTCGCACATAACCTTTTAGTATTCCCATAAATCGCTTGACCCAAAACATCCATCGAGTGTTGAAAACACCTACAATCTCTATGTCATCTACAAGATGGACTAATAAATGAACCTGAATATCAAAAAATGAAGTAGGAAGTTCTTTTTCCATCAAACATAGTAGCTCTTTGCATTCATGTTTTTTTTGTGGGATCAAATTTTTATCGATCTCTTTGGATGTAATCCACCTATACATATCATAAAAACAATTATAAAGAAGCTAATTAAAAAATAAAAGATATCCAATATTCATACATATTAAATATGAAAGTATCATAATTACCTTATAAGTGATCCAAGATGATAGATCACATCTCGTACTCCTTTTGTTGTACATCCATCGATAACCAAAGGTAAAATATGTTTCAGAAAGTTATGCCAATCATGGGTCTTTAACCCAGGTAAGCTCTTATCATCCATAGTAAACATGTTTTGAAACGATGCTCCATATCCTGTAGGAGTCTTAATCAATTGAATTCTATTGTTGATAGTCTGTATCTCTTTTGTTGTAAGTACCCAAGGAGCAGATGCATAACTTGTTTCTTGTCAATGTCTATCAAAAACTGGCCATAACTTTGGTTTGGATTTTTTATCTTTCAAATCATTCCTTGATGCTGTGGTATCTTTTAGTCCAAGAAGATGCTGCCATAGTGAATAACCAATATTTTTTAATATATGCATAGGATCAAGAAGATTACATAATTTTAACTCTTTCCAATACTCCAAAGAATACCATATTGATATGTTCTCAGCGAGTGCCAATTTTCCTTTACCTCTGCTCACATACTCAGTATCTGAATCATCACTGAAGATTTCTGCTTCTAGATCTATCAAAGGTCCATCTGTCCATTTTTTATACCAATCCATAGGCATCATAGGTTTTGGATACTGGCTTGTTTCAAGCTTTCCATTAAAATGTATCGCTTCTCTTTTAGATCTTAATGGATGATCATCAGGCAAGAATCGTCGATGTCGAAGATAAATATTTTTGTTGAGATTCTTACTATAGATTGATCTCAACCAATCACCACAATATGGACAAGCTTTATAACCCTTAGTAGATATTCCTGCATCATGAAAAATGATAAAAATATAATTAGATTAAATCATATTTATTTACATGCATATTGAATAAAAACAATTACATCAATACCTGAACAAACGCCATATCCACGAAAATCGTGAATAGTCCAAGCCACCATACCACGAACCGTAATATGTCTTTCATTGATGCTTTTCGATACATCAATGACATTAATACCTCTCCATAACTCTTGAAGATCGTCAATGAGAGGAGCAAGATATACATTCATAACTTTAACTTTTCTTTTGCCTGGGATTAAAAGTGAAAGCATTAAATGTTCCTTTTTAATGCTAACATATGGCGGAAGATTGTAGTTTATGACTACCACTGGCCATGTTGACCATTTACTGGATTTCATGGAGAATGGATTAACCCCATCTTATGCAACTCCTAACTTTAGATTCTGTGGATTTTGTGCAAATTCAGGCCATGTAGAATCAATATGCTGAAAAGCAACACTATCATGAGGAATTCTGATTATTCCATCAGTACTTTTGTGATCATGTCCCCAAGTCAAAAGCTTTGATAATTCGGGGCTTTGAAACATATGTCTAATCCGTGGAGCCAATGGAAAATGTCTCAATACCTTTTTTGGGATTTTACCTTCTTCACCCTTATATCGAGGAGATTGACATTTGGGACATGTCAAAGAGTCTGCATATTCACCTCTATATAAAATACAATTGTTAGGACATGCATGTATACATTGATAATCTATACCAAGATTGTTGATTATCTTCTTCATTTCATCATGTGAGGTAGGAAGAATATTCTGACTTGGTAAAAACTCTTAAGATAATAACCTGTAAGTTTATCAAAAAAAGATATATTAAAAAAGGTAAATAAATAAATATACATATATACATGTAGTTTTTTATTCTTACTTTATATAAGGTAAGAACAAGAACTTGAATTGAATGGACACTTTTTGTCCGCGCATCTTTTAAAACTATTAATGCATCTTTCAAAATATTTACACAAAATTTGATTGTTTTGGATGGCAGGATACGATTGTTTGTTCTGGACACATGAAGTATGTACCTTCATTGAATGATTTGTCGATTCACACTTTCAAACTGAACATATGTGTGAATCGACAAATCATTCATATCCTCCAAAACAAACAATCGTATCCTGCCATCCAAACAATCATATCCTACCATCCAAACAATCGTATCCTGCCATCCAAACAATTGTATCCATTCAACTGAAGTTCTTCTTCTTATCTTATCTAAAGTAAGAATAAAAACTTGCATGTATTTATATATATATATATATATATATATATATATATATATATATATGTATATATATATAAATAGATAGAAAATTGAAAATTATACCTTAATAGTGTCGAAACAGATACATTACTCCATCCAAAACGATTTTGAAGGTTGAGAATAAGTAAGCTCGCACTTAGTTGTGTCAAACGACTTCCTTCATATACATGCTTTAGACATTCCTCTCGAAGATATTTCTCATTTTTAGAAATATCAATGCTCTCACTGTCATTTTGATACCAATCCTCAATAAAATCTGCCATGCCATCATCTTCATCATTGTCACACAAATCTTGTACTTTATCCTCTTTTGAATATAGATCTTTCAACTTTGCATATTGCACAGGATTAGTTTTGCGTAGCCTCCTCATGGAAGCTTCTGATAATCGTGGTCTTACTGGTAATTGTGAATGTTGTGGACGAATATCATCAACATCATACGTTGGAATCTACACATATAAATAAAACTCATTAGTATTCCATAAATGAATAAAAAGTAAACTTCAAATATAAAATTAATTATATAACTTATTAAATATGGATAGAAAATTTTTATTCTCTCTAGCTAAAAGGTGCTCTTTGAGGTCTACGCCATCCATAATTCACTAATAGTTCATCACCAGCATGTAATGTAGTAATAGCATTGACAACTATGTATCTTGATACATCTCTACTCATGTATGGTGATTCATGACTATTTTCACGCTCCTCAAATGTGCAATTAGTCCTTGAACTATTATGTAACCCTCGACTACTATTTATTAAACCTACTATATTTCCATGTGTGTAAGGTCTTCCATCAATATATAATCTTTCATTTTCTACATGTAAAATCCTTCTACTAGTAAGGGATGTTGCGCTGAAGCATATTCCATAAGTACTCATGCTTTGAACATAACGTGAAAGTCGATGCCAATCTCCCCATCCATATATAGGACCACAAAATGACATAAGAGTGACTTCAGAGTTCGGAGGCACATACAAATCCTCTACAATAAAGAGACCACGACCAGCATTAGTAATAGTGGATGGAGCAATCATATAGCGATTACCCCAAAAGTTGAAAACCTCTCCATCTAAAGGAAGTGGTCCTCTATTCCATCCTCCATATCTTCTTCTATCATATGTTTGTACTAAAGAACGATATTTGATATTAATAATTTGATTATCTACATAAACAAAAAATTCACATATACATATTTACACATACACACATATTCACATATACACATTTACACATACACACAAATTCACATATACACAACTACATATTATTGTGGGATAAATGCATGTATTTTGTATGAATAAGTGTATATGCATGCATGTGTGTGTATGTATATATGTGGATATGTATATGTATGTATATGTGTATATGTAAACAGATATGCATGCGTGTATGTTTGCATGTATATGTGTATATGGGTATGTGTATGTGTATGTGTATGTGTGTGTATATATGTGTATGTATTCTGACTTTTTTTTCTGTTTGAGATTAAATTAACAAGAGATATTGTATGGTCGAAAAAAATAAGAGGCGATCTAGCATACCACCTCAGTTGTGGCAGTTTTTTCGTAGACAACTACGTCTTCAGGAGTCATTTCCTCAGTAGAAGGTACACAAATTAGTAGTTTATATTTAAAATTTTTGTATATTTTAGTCATTTTTTACATTTAATTTATGTATTTTTTTTCCTGAATAAACAGGCTGCTGCAAAGAAGAGAGTGGAGTCGGGCCACACATCGCACCTAGGCCAAATGGGCCATAATGGTTTTGTAGCTACGTTTGTAAGTATATGTGTTATTGTGAGTATATTTTTTATTTTAGTTAAATGCAAGCAACTAATGTTTTTTATTTGTTTCATTGCAGCCGAAGGATTATGGCCGATATCCTACGAAACAGGAGTTGAGTATGCTACACATTTTGGATATCGGCATTTGAGCGAGTATATGCAAGATCATCCTGATGCCTTTGTCAGTATTTCTAAATTTTATATAATTATTTTGTTTTTATGAATGTTGTAATTATTTTATTTATTTATGTTTGTTATACGTAATACAAGAGTATTATGGAGAGACAAATATGGATGAGGTGGAGAGACAGACACAGGAGGGACGATCTCGATCGTCACAGGGTGATCATGACGATGAGGATGAGGATGATCAGAACGATCATGATATTGCTGATGATGATGATGATCATGATGATGATGATTAGGATTTTAGTTGATTATGACATTGGATTATATGTATTTACATTGATATATATATATACATATATATATATATATATATATATATATATATATATATATATATATATATATATATGTGTGTGTATATATATATATATATATATACATATATATATATATATATATATATATATATGTATTTATTTATTTATTTATTTTATTTTTTATTTCAGTTATGTTTTGAATTGTGTGTATGGTATTAAGTAATGAAGAGTTTTGTTCTATTGATTGTTATTATTGTTTATATTAGGCATGTGTTTTAATACTTTAATTATGTATGTGTGTGTATATGTATGTGTGTGTATATGTATGTATGTGCATGTGCATGTGTATGTATATGTATGTATGTGCATGTGCATGTATAAGTGTATATGTGTGTATGAGTATGTGCATATGCATGTGTATGTACGTATGTGTATATGTATATGCATGTATATGTATAACTCTATGTGTATATGTGTGTATGTGCATGTATATGTGTATATGTAGGTATGTGCATGTGTGAGCATGTGTATATCTATTTTAATACTTTAATTATATAATTCATTCATATGTGTGTACCTAAGTGTATATGTATGTGTGTGTATATGTATGTATGTGCATGCGTATGTGTGTGTATATGTATGTATGTGCATGTGCATGTATAAGTGTATATGTATGTATCAATATGTGCATGTTCTTGTGTATGTGTGTGTATATGTATATGCATGTATATGTATAACTCTATGTTTATGTGTGTATGTGCATGTATATGTGTATATGTAGGTATATGCATGTGTGTGTGCATGTGTATATGTGTTTTAATACTTTAATTATATAATTCATTCATATGTGTGTACCTAAGAGTATATGTATGTGTGTGTATATGTATGTATGTGCATGTGTATGTGTGTGTATATGTATGTATGTGCATGTGCATGTATAAATGTATATGTGTGTATGAGTATGTGCATGTTCTTGTGTATGTGTGTGTATATGT
>CM035420.1:11229370-11249370 GCA_020310875.1 Ceratopteris richardii
AGCCTAACATGCTTGGCCTCCAAATAAGTCTTCGATTGTCCTTGATTTCCGGCCAGCCAATCATCAACTTGAATCTACTTAACTTTGTACCATCAAGAGCTTTAGTCAACATGTCGGCACATTGCATATCTGTAGAGACATAGGATAGTTGAATATCCTTGCTCATTAGCTTCTCCCTTACGTAATGGTAGTGGACTTCAATATGCTTGGTTCTAGCATGGTATACCAGATTAGCTGCTAGATGTAGTGAGCTTGTGTTGTCACCAAAAATGTGAGGTGTTGAAGAATGAAGTCCAAGATCTGTGTACAAAGACTTTAACCACATGATTTCTTGAGTTGCATTAGCCAAACCTCTATATTCGGCTTCGGTAGAAGATAATGCCACGGTTGGTTGCTTCTTCGATGACCAAGAAATGATTTTTGAACCTGCAAATGATATATACCCGGATGTGCTTCTTCTATCATCTCTAGATCCGGCCCAATCTGCATCTGAGTAGACCTTTAGCTCAATATCTGAAGTAAATGAATAAAACAAAGTTTCATTCATAGTCCCCTTTAGGTACTTGAGGACTCTCTTGGTCGCTTCCATATGTGGTCTTCTCGGCTTATCCATAAACTGACTCAATATGCTAACACTATAGCATATATCCACCCTTGTGAGTGTTGCATAGTTCAAACTTCCAACCAAGCATTGATAGCTTGTGATGTCTTCAATTGGCTCTCCTTCATAAGCACTAAGCTTATGATTTTGCTCCATAGGTGTACGTGCACACTTGGTATTTTCCATCTTGAACTTGACGAGCATGTCATGCACATACTTCCTTTGTGTGATGTATATACCTGAATCTAAGTAGATAAACTCCAATCCAAGAAAATAAGTGAGTGGTCCGCGGTCACTTATTTTGAACTCCTCTTTCATTTGACTCTTTACTTGTTTGATTCCTTCAAGATCATTGCCTGTGATAATAATATCATCAACATACACACATAAATAGATCACTTTAGATCCATTCCTCTTTATGAACAAAGAGGTATCCGCCTTGCTAGCTTTGAATCCTTGGTCCTGCAAATAAGTCACCAATCTGAAATTCCAAGCTCTTGGAGCTTGCTTCAATCCATACAAAGCTTTCTTTAGTTTGCATACATAGTTAGGATGATGTGCATCCTCATATCCAGGACGTTGTGCCATATACACTTCCTCAGAAATCCATCCATTCAAGAAAGCATTCTTTACATCAAGTTGATAGAGATTCCAATTTCTAGATGCAGCAAGACTTATGAGAACCCTAATTGTAGGAATTTTCGCAACAGGAGAGAAAGTCTCCTCATAATGAATACCATGGGTTTGAGAAAACCCTTTAGCAACTAACCTTGCTTTGTGTCTAATAATACTTCCATCTGGATTCCTCTTGATTTTGTATATCCATCGAGATCCAATTACCTTCATAGATGGCTTGTTAGGTACAAGCTCCCAAGTGTCATTCTCCTTCAATTCTTCCATTTCTTCATCCATTGCATCTCTTCAAGCTTTCTTGCTTTGTGCTTCTTCGAATGTGGTAGGTTCTTCATTGGTTGAATCCTTTGCAATGTAGATTGAGTGCTTGGTGACCAAAGAAGTATCATAACCAAACCTCTCTGGTTTCTTCTTCTCCCTTGAAGACCTTCTAAGTGGTTGATGTGAGCTCTCGGGTCCATATGTAGCATCTTGCATCTTTGCTTTACCTTTGTTCTTCCATAGCTTTAGTCTTTCCAAGTCTTCTAGGTCAATCTCCGAATCACTTTCTTCAATCTGCTTTGGCTCCTTTGGTTGAAGTGATGGAAAATCTTCATCCAAGTCATAAGGCAGCTTCACTTTCCTGTCATCATCAAACCATGATTTGTTTTCATAAAAGATTACGTCTCTACTCACAGAAAATCCTTTATTGGTTGGATTGTACAATCTATATCCTTTTTGGTTTTGGTCATAACCAATAAATACGCACTTCTCTGCCTTGGGATCCAATTTCCCTCTTACTTGAGAAGGAATGTGAGCATAGGCTAAGCATCTAAAGATTTTACAATGCTCTAGACTAGGTCTTCTTCCATTCCACACTTCATATGGAGTGGTTCCATCTAGTGACTTAGATGGAAGTCTATTTATGAGATATGTGGCTGTCGATAGAGCCTCTGCCCATAGGTAGTTTGGCAATCCCTTTTTGTTGAGCATGGACCTTGCAGCTTCGACAATAGCTTTGTTCCTCCGCTCTGCTACACCATTGAGTTCGGGTGTATACCTTGTAGTGACTTCCCTTTTAATGCCTCTTTGATGCAAGAAGGCATCAAATTCAGAAGAGAAGTATTATCCTCCACCATCTGATCTGAGTCTTTTCAAAGTCCTACCTGTTTGGTTTTCAACAAGAGCAATATACTTCTTAAAGCAATTAAACACTTCATCCTTGTGCTTCATGAAAAACTGAATGGTCCACCTGCTACAATCATCTATGAAAGACACATAATATCTTGAGCCTGATATAGATGGCTCCTTACTTGGACCCCACACATCCGTGTGCACTACATCCAAAGGATTTTGATGCATATATCCTTTCTTATTGAAAGGTTGTCTATGAGCCTTTCCGAGTTGACAAGCTTCACACTTATAAATCATGTGTTGTCTTGTGATATTAGGCAAACCAAGTACACTTTGGTCCCTGCAAATTTGTTTGAGTGTCCTCTCACCAATGTGAGCAAGCCTTTTGTGCCATATCTCCAACTCTGTTAGAGTTTGAGATCCATAGCTAAACAAAACTATGTTCTTTGTATCTTCCACTTCAAAGGTGAAGAGCCGTCCTGTCTTTTCTCCTTTGGCAATCCTTCGAAAGCCTTGCCTTGGGTCTTCAACATATGCTCCAAATCGGTTGAATCTAACCTGCAATCCTTTTCAACAATCTATCCAACACTTATTAAATTTTTGGTAATTGGAGGGACATACAAGACTTTTCTTAAGAGGTTCATATTCCCATCTGATGTCTTCACATTACCTATCTTCTCCACTGAGTGCTTTGTGTCATCTCCTGTATGCACTTCATGCTTGTTATGAGGATCTTCCAAATCAGAAAGTAAAGCCACATTTCTTGCTACATGGTTTGAGCATCCCGAATCAATGTAAAATATATGATCATCATCCTTACCCTTCTTCACTGATAGATTCATAATCAATAACGAATCTTCTTGACTTTGGTCCTCTGCATAGTTATTGTAGTCTCTCCTTCCTCTATGCCCACTTTGATAGTTGTTATTGTTGTAAATCTTGTTGTAGTTGTTGTTGTCGTTGTTGTTGTAACCTCCATTGTACCTGCCTCTATTTGATCCATAGCCACCTCTATTTTATCCTCTTCCTCTTGAGTTCCTCGGGTTCCTGAAACATTCTTCAGTAGTATGATTAGATAAGCCACATATATTGCAAGGTTGAGATGATTGGAATCTCCCCCTGCCTTGCTTTCCACCTCTGCCTCTTCCTCTAGCTCTTCCTCTACCTGCAAAGTTTGCTTGGAAAGAGCTACCTTCATCTTCATTCTTCCTATTCTTTGACTTGTCCTTGACCTTAGCTTTATCACAATATAAGGCAGAAGTTTGAATACCTCTTGAGGACTCACCACCTTTGCTAATCTTTGCTTCATGAGTGAAGAGTTGGCCCATGAGTGTGTTGAGGTCGGGTACATGCATATCCATGTATAAATCCATGGTTGTTGTGAATGACTCCCACTTGTCGTCTGCTTTGATTCCATTTATGATTTGTCTAATGATTTGCTCCCCTTCAATTACCTCTCCAATGCTTCCAAGTTGGTCGGAAATCTCCTTCATCTTTGTGACATAATCATTCACATTTTGCTTCGGGCTTTTCTTCATTGTTGTGAACTCCATCCACAATTGGTTCTTCCTTGCTCGAGTGTTGGAAGAGAAGAAAGAAGCAAGTGCATTCCAGGTCTCTCTTGATGTCTTGCATCCTTTGACATGAGGTAAAAGAAAATCAGAGATTGAGTTTAGAATATAGGACCTTGCAAGTGCATCCTTCGAACACCAATTTGAAAGTCCTTCAACTTCTTCATGTGATGGTTGCTCCTTGTTCCTCATGGTTGGCACTGCTTCATCTTCGGATATGAATCCATATAGATTCCTCCCTTGAAGGTAAGCCTCCATCCTTAGAGACCATGCCGGGTAGTTGTTTTGATCCAATTTGTCAATTGTTGATGGAAATCCATCTCCCATGTTGCTTGACTATGCTCTGATACCACTCTGAAGAGAGATGGTGGATGCAATCCAAAGATGAGTAGGTGTTGCTACAAACCAGCTTCACACGAGACAACTGAGACTTCAGAGTTGATTAGTAGACCCTTTGAGCTTCCTAAATCCACCAAAATATCAGCCAAGTACTTTGGAACATGTATCCCAAAAGTTTAAGTCAAGAGAGACTAGTTGCGAAATGACTAGCTCCCAAAACTTGCTATTTTTGGACATACACATGCTGGAAAAATAGAACAGTGCTCTCAACCTGGTAGGAATTAGAAAAATTCCTTTTGGGCATAGCAAATAGACTTAGCAAGCTTCCCAATCCAAGTTAAAACACTTCAAATGATGGACTGAGCACTGAGAAGAAAATTCATCAATTTCTGGGACATGGTCATAGTTCTCGGGGGCTCTGCAGAGATAGACCAGTGAGCAGTAAAATGCAGATATCTCTCTATAATATCAGAATTCTTCCTTCTCTGCGTCATATTTGTTCTACTCTTCCGCATCAGATTTTCTTTTACCTTGTGCAATCTCTGCGTTCTTCTCTCCACTGTTATTTCTTAGTAATCGAAAGATTGTGATTGGGGATAGATTGTGATTGAGGAAACGCTATAAACATAGTCTAGTGGATTAAGAAACTAGACTGTGTCCACTGCTCTTCTCTCATTGGTGGAACACTAATCAGCCCTTAATCTAAAAGGCCGAAGGAGGGTTCATTTTTTCCCCTAATGTAGATAGATAGATAAGTAGATAGATAGATAGATAGATAGATAGATAGATAGATAGATAGATAGATAGATAGATAGATAGATAGATAAATAGATAGATAGATAGATAGATAGACAGATAGATAGATAGATAGATAGATAGATGGGTAGATAGATAGATAGATGAATAGATAGATAGATAGATAGATAGATAGATAGATATGTGATGAAAAAGATAACAAGCACCCCGGGCTCGCTCGGCGACTCGCATCGGGCCATCGGTAGGGTGTCTTGCTTGAGTGTTTGTTCACTTGCTTGAAAGCAGAAGGTCACTTGTTGAATGAAAAACTTGCTTGCATTAGAAAGAGAAAGATTAGAGAAAGAACGGCCTAAGCCGGCCCGCGTTGAGCGTCACTGGTAAATGCGTTACCATGAGCCGGCCCGCGTTAAGCGTCGTGGGCAAACGCGTACAACGGCCCCTCGATGGCACAACGGCGCTTTCGAGAGGTGCATGCAGAGGGGACTAGCACGAAGGCTACCGCACGTTGAGCGCAAGGATCACTTGGTTCGCTTGGGTCACTTGGGTCGGAGGGTCACTATGTCACCGTATAAGTACTTGCAACTTGGTGCCGGTCCGCAAACCACACAAGCACCAATAGGGGCTAGATAGAAATACAGGAAGGGGGGGGGGGCTCTTGCCCACGGGTTGTCACATATTCTCCCCCGCTTTGAAGAGCTTTGCGTCCTCGTAAAGCTAAGGTATTTGCGCCTAGGATGTTGAAGGATGAGTCATTTCATACGCCTCAATCAGGGCTTGGGCTGTCGGAGGCATGTTGTTCTTACTTACCCATGTTGCTTCTTTGAGGGGTATCAACTCTGCTTGTCTTTGTTCAATTGGATCTTCCTCCAAAGTGACTTGACGTCCGAAACGAGTATCAGGGCGGAAGCGTTTTAGCAAACTAACATTGAACGAGTTGTGGATATAAATTTCGGGTGGAAGATCAAGCTGATATGTAACTTGATTGAACCGGTGACGAATCCTGTACGGCCCATAGTACCTGTGATTAAACTTTGGAGTGAAATTTCTTGGCAAAATGATATTTTTGGCGTTCACGAGGACTAAGTCCCCCACTTGATAGTCTGGAGCTTCTGTTCTATTCTGATTAGCAATCCTAACCATCCTTTCTTTGCTTTTTATGAGAGCTTCCTTTGCTTGACGAAGCTTGGACTGCCAATCTCTTAAAAAGTTCCCACATTCACGATCTGCTGCCACTAGCACCTCATCTGACATGAGTGCCATGGGTGTGATTACACTTTTGCTGGTAGCCACTTCAAACGGCGACATGGATGTACTGGAATGGATGGAGCTGTTATAATGGAATTCTAAAATGTCTAAGTGTTTGGCCCAATCCTTCTGGTCTGCTTGTACATAACTCCTCAAGTAATTTTCTACTGTTTGATTGATTCTTTCTGTTTTTCCATCTGTCTCGGGATGATATGCCGATGAAAATCTAAGTTGCATACCCAAAATTGAGAATAACGCGCGCCATAAATCGCTCATAAATCTTGTATCCCGATCTGAGACAATAGCCAAAGGAAGGCCATGATATTTGAAGACCTTCTGAAAAAACGTTTGTGCTACCACCTTTGCCGGCATGGGTGGCTTCATAGGTATGAAGTGCGCTTGCTTTGAAAAATAATCTACCACTGCAAGAATTGCATTGTGTCCATCTAACGTTGGCAAATCGGTTATGAAATCCATACTTACCATGTCCCACGGTCTGTTCGGGACTGGCATGGGCTGGAGTAGGCCTGCCGGTTTGACCTTCTGTTGTCTCACTAATTGGCAGGTTGGGCACGTTTGGACATACTCAATCACGTCTTCTTTCATCTTCGACCAAAATACATGCTCCTTTAAATGTTCGTAACTTTTTCGTTGTCCTCCATGTCCGGCCAATTCACAATCATGTGCTTCCCATAAAAGCATTCTCTGTAGTCTTGCATTATCTGGTATATAAATCCTTCCCTTTCTATATAACATGTTCATAATTGTGTATTTCCCTTTATGGTCTAAGCCCGAGTGTACATCTTTGACGATCCTCTGTATTTCCGGATCCGTTTGTTGCAATTTACGAATTTGATCTTTCGTCTTACTCTCAGCCACGAAAATCGTGGCCAAAGTCGGTCTTCTACTCAGGGCCTCTGGCATGACGTTTTGCTTACCTGGTTTGTGAATTATGTCTATGTCAAATTCAGCCAAGAAATCTTGCCACCTTGCTTGCTTGGGAGATAACTTAGGCTGAGTACAAAAATACTTGAGTGAAATATTGTCGGTGTAGATCTTCGTGTGTTTATCTTGCACATAGTGACGCCACTTTCGCAAACAGTGGATCACCGCAAGCATCTCCTTCTCATGAGTGCTCCATCTTAATTCTGTACCTGAAAACTTGTGTGACTCATAAGCCACAGGGCGTCCTTCCTGCATAAGGACCCCTCCAATTGCTAATCCTCACGCATCTATATGGATCTTGAACTCTTTGTCAAACTCTGGCAACTTCAACATAGGAGCTTCGCACATCACCTATTTGAGTTGCTCAAAGGCATCTTGTTCCTTAGGCCCCCACAAAAAGCAACCCTTTCCTTTAGTTAACTCTGTGAGTGGAGCAGCCACTTTACTGAAATCTTTTATGAATTTTCTTGGAAACTGGTAGAAACCTATGAATTCTCTTACTTCTCTCACTGTTCGCGGCGGAGCCCATTGACGCATGGCGGTGATTTTGTGAGGATCTATCATCACCCCTTTATCTGAGACTATGAAACCGAGAAATTCAACTGATGTCATGGCAAATTCACATTTCTCTGGTTTTGCATATAGTTGCCTTTCTCTTAGACGTTGTAGTACGGCTCTCACATGATTTAAATGTTCTTCAAGAGTACGGTTGTATATCAATAAATCGTCTATATAAATGATCAGGAACCCATCTAGCATGACCCTGAATCCATCGTTCATCCCTCGACAGAACGTGCCTGGCGCGCCTGTGAGCGTGAAAGCCATAACTAACCATTCATAACTGCCATAGCGTGTTCTAAATGCTGTCTTTTCAATGTACTGCTCTGCTATGCGAATCTGATGATAATCGGACCTTAGATCTATTTGTGTAAAAAAATTTGCCTGGCCTAACCGGTCCATCAACTCATCCATGACTGGCACTGGATACTTTGTTTTTACTGTAATTTTATTCAAGGCCCGATAATCCACACATAACCGCATGCTGCCATCTTTCTTCTTGACGAATAGGACAGGAGCACCGTAGGGTGAACTACTAGGTCGAATGAAGCCCTGTTGTTCCAGTTCTACTAATTGCCTTTTCAACTCTTTCAGATCCGTTTCATTCATTCTATAGAGTGCTTTGGCCGGTGGAGCTTGGCCTGGCATTACTTCAATCTTATGTTGGAATTGCCTAAGTGGTTGCAGCCCGCTTGGTAACTGACTTGGTAGGACATCTTCAAATTCTTTTAGTAGTTCATGCACTCTTTGATCGCGGACCTTCATCCTGTCATTTTCCCTTTCTTCTAAGTCAATGGTGTTACATTTTATCAGGCACAAATGGGCCTCAACCCCTTGTTTCATTGCTTTTTCTACCTGTTTGGCCGTCAATGGCCCTTGTGTTTGCTGTCTTTTCTCTGCTCTTGTTACTGCGGCTACTGATTTCATTTTTCCTGCTGGTAAATTCACTGCCTTGTTCCCTTTATTTTTACTACTGGGTGGCACACTCTCTTGATGCATAGGTGCCTTTCCTTTTCTCTATCTGTCCAACTCCTCTTTGGATGTGGGAGGAGCGACCGCCTGGTGTTTCACTTCTTGCGACTTTTTGTTGATATATTTAGGTAGTGATGTGTGTGAACACTCTAGGACTGCCGGGGCACTTTTTTCCCTCTTTAGGAGGTTTTTTTCCCCCGACTTGTATATACGCCTATTTCCCTAATGGGCTACTTATCTTTGTACATTCTCTAGTAATACATTTCAGTATTGTGTGTTTGTGCTCCAAGCTTCTTCTTCTTCCTTGTGCTGTTCGTGTGCTTCCGCAGACGTCTATCTCCAACAATTGGTATTAGAGAAGGTTGTTGCTTCTTCTAGGACGCCATGGACACTCCTCCGTTTGCAGTCTCAGATTCACACGAAATTTGGTGAGCATACTGAGGGTGTTTCCGAGATCAAAACAACTTCGTTATGTGGTGCCGAAATCGCGATCTGAGCTCGTTTCGGCCTTCAAACGCACTATCGCAGTGCTTGTGCAGGCTATGTCGTCCTTTTGTGCCAAAGGTATATACCAATTTCTGTTCGCCAGTTTAAGCGTCTCGAAGTCTACTACAGGTCTAGTAGAACTCGTCTGGGCAGTTCCGTTCAACTTTTTGAGATACAGTCAATTTTCTGCATCAAGGTATTTTAGTCACTGGCCATGGCTGAAAGCAGTGATGTATTCCGTATGTTGGCTGTTGAGGATAAGTTGGATGGTACCAACTACCCATTATGGGCTTATATGATGCGACATGTACTGGTTGCAAAAGGACTGTGGAACATTGTGTAGGGTGTTGAAAGACGTCCTGTTACACCTGCGACTACAGGTACTACAAATACAGGTGCTGGAGATGCTGGAGCTGATGAAGATGGTGTCGAAGATGATATTCCGCAGATTCCTGTTCGTGCTGCTGTTTCTGTTGCACCTACTGCAGAGCAGATTCGTTGGGATCGCAGAGATGCCCAGGCACATGCATTGATAGCTTTGTCTGTCAAACGTGCCATTATTCCTCACATTGGCTCTTGCAGAACAGCAAAGGATGCTTGGGATACACTTACCACTTTGTACCAGGCTAGGAATGAGGCTCGTGTTGCTTACCTCCGAAAACAGTTGGAGAGTGAGCACATGAATGAAGGTGATTCTATGGATAGTTTTCTTACAAAGATCAAAGACCTGAAGGAACAATTGATTTCGACTGATGAGGTTATACCAGATAGCTCACTTATGCAGACCGCTCTGAATGGTCTTCCTGATTCATATCAGAGTTTTGCTTCTACTCTTCAGTTGATGATGAAAGGCAATCCAAATGCCTTGTCATTTGAGGAGTTAGTCTCTGTTCTGTTGCAGGAAGATTAGTCCAGGCAGAACAGGTCCATTATGCGTGTTGCAGATCAAGCTTTCCTGGCTAGTCAGAAGGGCAAAGGAAAATGGATCTCTTCTACTAGTAAGCAGAAATCTGCAAATGCTGCACAATCGAAGAACCAGGATAAAGATGAGAAGAAATCAAAAAAGCAGAAATTGTTCTACAAGTACTGTAAAGGAAATGAACATATTATAAAGAACTGTCCAAAACTGGCTGCTAAAGAGGCAAAGAAGAAAGAGGCTGGAATGGTTGTTGCAGAGGCCTCTACACCAAAAACAGAGTCAGCAAATCTTGTGCAGGAAGAAGAATGGGCGTTTACTACTGTCTGCAGTTTTGACCCATCTTCTCATGATCAGTGCATGTTTGCAATAACTCAGATGTTTGGTACTTTGACAGTGGGGTGACCAAACATATTACCTCGCAGCGCAGTTTCTTCTCTTCACTCGAGCCTGCCCCTACAGGGAATACTGTCACATGCGCCAATAACTCCTCTTATCCTATTATGGGAGTTGGTAAGATCATTTTTACTACTGTTGATGGTAGTTCTTTCACTTTGTCAGATGCTTTATTTGTGCTAGGGATCAAAAAGAACCTATTATCAGTTTCTGCATTAGCCAAGATTGGCTTGGTTGTGAAATTCATTGATGACAGGTGTACAGTCCATGATCTCTCAAATGGTGATGTGATTATTGCTTCTGGCATCTTATGTCGTGGGTTGTATAAGCTCATAGACTATGAAAGATCTGTGAATGATTCGGCATGTGCAGTTCATGATTCTCAGGCTATGTCAGATGCAAAGCTTTGGCATGCACGCTTTGGTCATCTGAATTTTGCTAGTTTGCTACGCCTACAGAAATCTGAAATGGTTTCCTCTTTGCCCAAACTTGAGGCTCCTGGAAAACATGTTTGTGAAGGCTGTATTTTGGGCAAAATGCAGCGTTCTTCCTTTCCAAAAGATGGTTCAGTTCGGACTACGCAAAAATTGCAGCTTGTACATAGTGATGTCTGTGGTCCTATGTAGACACCCTCTTTTGGAAATTACCTTTACTTCGTGACTTTCATTGATGATTTTTCCAGGCATGCATGGGTATATCCACTCAAAGCAAAGTCCGAAGTGTTCATGTGCTTCAAACAATTTTTGGTTTCGGCTGAAAATCTGTCAGCATGTAAAATGGGCACCCTCCGTTCTGATCGAGGGGGGGAATATATGTCTTCATATTTTAATGCATTTCTGGCTGAACGTGGGATAAAACACCAATGTACAGTGCCGTATACACCTCAACAGAATGGAGTTGCTGAACGAAAGAATAGGTCACTCATGGAAATGGTGAGGTGCATCGTCAAAAGTCAGGCTTTACCACATAGTTTCTGGCTTGAAGCTGTCATGTGTGCAACATATGTACTGAACAGGTGTCCCACTAAAGCGTTGCAGTCTATCACTCCATATGAGGCTTGGCATGACCGCAAGCCATCTGTTGCTCATCTGCGTGTTTTTGGTTGTTTGGCATATGCATTGGTGCCTGAACAACATCGCAGAAAATTGGATGATAAGGCAGTAAAATGTATTTTTGTTGGGTACAGTTCTGAAAGTAAAGGCTATTTTCTGTATCATCCACAGACTAAACGCATTCTGGTTAGCCGTGATGTTGTCTTTGTGGAAGATGCTATTCAGCCATTGCTTTCATGTACTAAGGAGACATCTGTTAGCTCCAAAGACATGTATGATACTTTGATGCCTCTTTTTGCAGGTGGACAGGCTAGTGCTGGTCCTAATGAGGCAACTTCTCAGCCTTTGCAGGTTTCATATGATGATGCAGATCATTCCATTTGTGATGTAGATTTACATGATGCACTTGTTGATGAGAGAGATGATATTGAGCAAGCAAAAACTATGCCAAAATAGCTCGTGCAGACTTTGCATGACAGCAAATTAGATGCAGCTTTGTCATATCGTACTCGTTCAGGCTCTCATAGTGCCTCCTTTGCATCGGATTGCTATGCTATGGCTGCATCTAGTCTCTGTGATGAGAATGAGCCTGCATCTTTTAATGAAGCACAAAATTCAGAAAATTGGATGGCTGCTATGCAATCTGAATATGATGCTATAATGAAGAATGGTACATGGTCTTTATGTGACTTGCCTCCTGGCAAGAAGGCCATTGGCACTAAGTGTGTATACAAGCTGAAGCGTAAACCTCATGGTACAGTTGACAGGTATAAGGCTAGGCTTGTTGCAAAGGGTTATGCACAGGAAAGAGGAATTGATTTTGATGAGACCTTTGCACCTACATGTCGTATGACTACTGTTCGGAGCATTTGTGCACTTGCAGCCCATCATGGTTGGAATGTACATCAGTTGGACATTAAAACAACATTTTTGAATGGTGACTTGCATGAAGAAGTGTATGTTTTTCAACCCCGTGGCTTTGTGTAGAAAGGGCATGAAAACCAGGTTTGCAGGTTAAAGAAGGCATTATATGGTTTAAAGCAAGCACCACGTGCTTGGTATGAGAAGATACATGCCTATCTGATTGCACATGGTTTTGAGAACAGTCCAACTGAAAGCACCTTATATGTTAAACGTGCTAATGATGTGCTTCTGATCATTGTTGTCTATGTTGATGACATGCTGCTCACTAGTCCTATTGAGACACATATTGCTGATTTTAAGGCTGATTTGCATGCCTCATTTGAGATGTCTGATTTGGGGCATTTGCATCACTATTTGGGCATCAGTTTATGCACGTTGATGGTGGAATGGCTTTGTGTCAAACGAAATATATTGACACATTATTGCAGCGTTTTGGCCTTGAAGACTCTAAGCCTATTGCCACTCCTATGGAGACAGGTTTACGATTGAGTCTTCATGATGTTGGAGATGCATTTGATGTTGTTCTCTATCAGTAGGCTATTGGATGCTTGATTTACTTATGCATTACTCGGCCACATATTCAGTTTGTTGTCTCACAGATGAGCAGGTTTATGCATTGCCCAGGAGTCACACATTGGAAAGCGGTTAAGCACATCATTCGCTACTTGAGTGGTACTCGGCTACTTGGGTTGTTTTATCCCAAGGGGGGATCACTACCGCTAGATTTGCATGCTTTTTCTGACTCAGATTAGGCTGGTTGCTATGACACTCGTGTGTCCACCAGTGGTTTTTGCTTCATGCTTGGTACCTCATGTATATCTTGGTTGAGCAAGAAGCAGCCTATTGTGGCCACTTCCAGATGTGAGGTTGAGTATAGGGCAGCTTTCACAGCGACTGTTGAGTGTGTGTGGCTCAGACGCCTTATGGCTGATTTGGGTGTTGGCCAGTCTTCTGCCACCACCATCTTCACTGACAGTCAGAGCGCATTGGCAGTTGTGAGGAACCCTGTGTTCCATGCTCGCACTAAGCACATTGAGGTGCATTATCACTATGTCAGGGAGAGGTTCTCTGCTGGGGAGATCAGCTTGGCATATGTGCCCACGCAGGAGAACATTGTAGACCTTTCCACGAAGGCTCTGCCTAGGGAGAAGTTTGAAGCTTTCCGCAGAGCTTTGGGCTTACTTCCTTTTGTGGAGTGATTTCCACATAGCTTGGCACTTCCTTATACATGAGTGCCAACTCCTTGTTCACCGCATCACTCCCAGGGGGGATTTGTTGATATATTTAGGTAGTGATGTGTGTGAACACTCTAGGACTGCCGGGGCACTTTTTTCCCTCTTTAGGAGGTTTTTTCCCCCCGGCTTGTATATACGCCTATTGCACTAATGGGCTACTTATCTTTGTACATTCTCTAGTAATACATTTCAGTATTGTGTGTTTGTGCTCCAAGCTTCTTCTTCTTCCTTGTGCTGTTCGCGTGCTTCCGCAGACGTCTATCTCCAACACTTTGATCCTGGGTTCTCTACCACTCTGACTTGCCTTGTGGCTCTTTACTTCCATCTGGGGTCCTTTTCAGAACTCTATGACAATCTACGACCACTATGTTGCCTTGCATGTCAAGCAGGAGTTTATCAATCCCCTTACCTAACATGCTCACCATATAACAATCCATGAAAGATAGTCCCACTATTACATCGAACGATTCCAATGGCACTACTAGGAAGTCTAGCTTTGCCGACCACTCCCCCACTGTCATGCGGACGTTGAGGGCAATCTTTACATTATCATCCCGACCTTGAGCGAAAGTGACTGACATTTCGGGAAGTTTACTCAAGGCCAACTGCAAATTTGTTGCACATTGTGGCGACATGAAGTTATGCGTCGCGCCTAAATCAACTAGGACTGCTTTTCTTTTGTTCCCAAAAGTTCCCCAGAAGTACATGTTCTGTATCATTCATAGCATCATTGGGAAGCACCTTGGCATTGCTGCCACAGTACCTACATGAGGCGCATTGTTACTCGCTTGTACTTCTTCTTCGTTGTCATCTAACTCTGTCAGGACCACATTCGTGTTACGTCTTTGTGGCTCTTCTTCTACTTGAGCCGTTTGCACTCGCGTTTGATTGTTATTGCGCGTGCATTGATGCTTCTAATGATTCCCACGGCATACTCTACAAAACGGCCGGGGATTGTTCTGTTGCCATTAGGGCGCTGGCAACGCCCTCTACTGATTATTTCCAAAATTGTTTGTATTTCTCTGTACTTGAGCATTGCGGTATTCTGAGTTGTGGCCGGGCGGGTGTTTGTGTTAGTGTTTCCCGCACCCTGCTGATTCCTTCGTGGTGATACATTGTCCGTTTTGCACATGCTTTGAGCCCTTCGGTTGCTCTTAGCATCTTGGTACCTTTCCACCATGACAATCGCGTCCTCCCATGTGTTGGGCGATTGCTTTTCTATCTCGTGTCTTATCCAAACGCTACACCCGTATAGGAACCCATGAAGTCGATCGAGATCATGCATCTCCGTTATCTGCAACATGAGCCTTCTATACTTGCGTATGTATTCAGACAACGGGCCTTCTTGTTTGAGGCCCCTCCACTCGTCCCTGAGTTTGAAGGATTCATTTTGAGGGATGAAGTACTCCTCAAATGCCGCCTTGAAGTCCTTCCATGACGTGAATTCCTCCCTTGCTCACTCTGCCAAGAACCATGCATCGGCGTCGTCGGCCAGGAAGGACGCGGTGATTTTTACCCAGTGTCGTTTGCCCACCCTTTGTAGGTCAAGGTATTGCTCCATGTCTCGTAGCCATTTGGAGACTGCGAGAGAGTTACGTCTACCCCGAAACTTTTCTGGTGGACATGGCTTGAACTTTCCATAGGAATCTGAGTCGCTCCCCTCGTCAGAGGAGGAGACGGGCCGACATCGCCGTGTATGTGGCCGATGGCCCTGCCGAGATGTTCGTCCCGAGGTCTCACCCTCTTGTGCCTCTGGTTGCTTCCCCGTATCCTTATTCTTATCTCCTTTCGGTTCCACCTGACTTTTGAGGAGCTGTGCTAAGTCGGCAATGGTGGACTCAAGACGGCCCATGCGGTGTTCTTGAGCCACCATCAAGTCTAGTGGCGCATCCTCTTTATCTTTTTCCATTGTCCCAAAATCATAATTTCGTGTGACGGGAGGCAGGGTCTAAGGTCGTTTCCCCTTGTTCCTCCGTCTTTCTTTTCCCGTTTCTTTGTGGCCGTCACCGTGCGGCTCCACGTCGCTGAGAAAGACATCGCCTTCACCCTCCATCACGGTGTACTAAGTAGGACGTTGAGACGCGGTGTCGGAAAGTTTTCAACTTTCCAGTTGATGACCAGATAAAATAAAATTAACTTAATTGGTGAATTCTAACCTTTTATATCACTGTTGATTAGTTGTTCTGGATTGAATTAACTACTTTTGAAGTGTTTGCAGGTATAAGAAATGATAAAGAATACATGTTCATATTAGGGTTTACTCTAATTTCACATTTAATGAGTTGTTTTATTCATACATTCAAGAATCATGGGTATTTAACCCTAGGATTTCATAAGTTGATATGATTCTATGTCAGTTGGGTTAATCCAAAGGGTCTCAAAAGATTCTAATGGGTTAATGCTAGGGTTTATTTAAGTGTTAATGGATTAATGATAGGGTTTCTAAAGGGTTTTTAGTATGTTTTCTTGGGTTTTAGTATGTTTCAAGGGCTAGAATAGTTGTTATTCAAATACATTAATATATAAATTAAATATTTATGAATTAAAAATTAAACTATGCTATTAATAATTACTTTAAGTATATGTGCGTATTTAAATACTAAAGGTTCTAATTAATTAAAAGCTTAACCTAAGCTTAATTTAAATGGTTTATTTAATTGAGAAATTTAGGGTAAATAGAATTAAAATGGTACATTAAAAGGATAAATATCTAGTGGTCTATGTGGATGCTAGAAAAAAGAATGGTATGTGAGTAATGTGGAATTAAAGTGAATTAAAGAGTGGTCTGAAAGGATGATGCATTTAAAGTGATTAAAGTTGGTTGACAAAAAGGAATGGTGAGAATTAGTGTAGATCAAAAGAGAGGAGGAAGTGTGTTGTGTGAATAAAGCTAATTTAAAGTATGGTGGATAAATGTGGGTTAAAGAATGGATGAGAAATAAAGTAAAAACCAAAAGAGTGGTAAAAAGAAGATCTCTGTGTGTATAAATATGTGGGCTTTGCTCCATGTTTTGCTAATGTTTTCTTGCAGGTATCATTTTGATTCTTCCTCTTCTCCACTTTGTTGTTGTTGTTGTTGTTGTACGCAACTAGAGAGAGCGATAGCCATAGGTTATGTTGTTAACGTGTGTGTCTAAGGAGATTTTGTTGAATTCATTTAGATATTTAATGAAGATTCTGACTGTTTTGAATGAGAAGAAAGCCCTTAGCCTTCATGAAACCTCTCTGATAACTGATTGTTAGGATGTCCACGGACTTGGTTGTAGGTATTTTCTTGATTTCTGAGCTGCTTCCTGCTGTACTCAAGGCCCTAGCTATGGCGCCTAGGGTTTTTCCGTCTTCTCTGCTGCCTAGATCGCCTTGACTATCGCGATCGTTCTTACTCTACCGTTTCATATTCTACTCCTTCAAATCTTTGGGGCCTGCTGCAAACCGTTTTCTTTGTTTTCCCCGCTGAAAAGGAGCCTGCACGCATACAATAAATAGAGATGGAGAGGCTTCTGGCGGCGCGCATTCGAGATAGAGAGAGATAGACTTTTCAGAGCATGAACCTGCAGTTCTGACATATACAGAGAAAAGGAAACTCTTCCTCTCTCTCCAGCTGCTGTTGTGTGCCTTTTGCGCACGCAGATAGAGAGAGAGAAAGAGAGAGGCGCAGAGACTGCCTTAGACGTGAGAGAGAAGTATACTTAGAATAAGAGAGAGAAATTTACTTTGCTTTGCACATTTTTGATGCCATAGCAGAGCCTAACATTATTAAATGGAACACATTGCTTGGGATACATATACATCTAGGGAAGTGCCGGGATATTTTTCAAACATTTTCAAGGTTAAAACAACAAGGTTCCATGCCGAATGATGTTTCCTTCACAATTATCCTTAGTTCGTGTGCAGACTTTTCAAGGCTTGGAAGGGAAGGAGAGGGAGGCCTCTTGCCAGGAGAGGACATAGGGTCGTCGTTTACCCGTTTTCGGAGAACCTCAACAGCCCTTGCTATGCGCTGAGAAGGGGACATGTATATAATTTGTATGTGCACTCATATATGCGTACATAAATACGTACAGGGGAGCCAATACATGCCAATCATTAATTTTGCCATGAGAAAGTTTGATGCAGACAACGATTGCACGGGCATGCCCACGAAGAGTGAGCGATCCTTCAGTGTTGACTTGGAATCTCATCATCGGAGCCTCCATCCAAAATGGTCAGAGTCAGGAAGCTTTGCAGACCTTCAACAACATGAAGCTCCATGGATATATCCCTGACCAGGCAACCTTGGTTGCGGTCCTCTCTGCGTGTGCCAAAATCCCTTCCTTGCGTCAAGGACAGTATGTGCATGCTTCCATCTGGTTTACTGATTGGCGCATAGATGTCACTGTTGGTACTGCTCTCCTCTCTATGTACGGAAAATGCGGTGACACCCATCAGGCTTTACGAACTTTTGAGTCCATGCCCACCAAGAACATAGTTACTTACAATGCCGCCATCTCTTCGTGCATTCATGTGGGTGATATCGATCAAGCTTGTTAACTTCTTGGAAAAATGGATATCGACGGTTGATAACGTTACAACTTTAGAGAGAAGTTATCAGTGTGATGCTTATCTACGTTGATGACTCTGAGAAGAGTGACAATGATCTGCGCTGAAGAAAGATTCAAAGATTCCGTGCCTATTCAGACTGTTTGATCGATCAAAATACAGGGAGAACTTAGGAAGAGGCCGATTAAAGTTGGAGTAGCCTGATCATCCTTTATGGAATCTTGTTTTAAATCAGTTTGATGACATTCTTGTAAAGATTTTGTTTGTTGCAGCTATGATATCATTTGCATTAGCCTACTTCGATGGTCATGGGGAGGGAGATGCAAATATTTTTGCATACGTGGAACCACTAGTCATTCTCACGATACTCATACTTAACGCTATTGTAGTTCTTTGTCAAGAAAGTAATGTAGAAAGAGCATTAGAGGCTCTTAAAGAAATGCAATCTGAGCACGCAAAAATGTTGCTGGATGGGGTGTTCATTCTTGACATACCTGCCAAAGAACTTGTGCTTGGTGATATTATTGAGCTTAGAGTGGGTGACAAGGTACTGGTAGACATGCGAGTGGCATACCTCCAAACTTCTACTTTTTGGGTCGAACAAAGTTCTTTGACTGGAGAGAAAACGTGGCAGTTAGAGTGAGAGAAAGAGTTAGAATGAGAAAGAAAAAGTTAGAGTGCATGAATGCATTAAATTGCCTAGCTAGTTGTTTAAAAATGCATGAGTTAGCATATGCCATCATAAAAGTATGTGTTAGTATATATGTATATGCATGGAAATGTATGCATAGTATGTATGCATTAGCATAAATGTGCATTAATATGTGCATGGTTATTTAAGTATATATGAATATGTGTTTAAAATGTATGCATGATTAGTATATATGAGCATGATTGAGATAGTATTAGAATATAAATAGTTAGTATTTGTGTTAGCATATTTTCATGTGCATGATAATATGTACATTGGAATAAGAGTGAATGTGAGCATTTTTGTAAGCATGATTAGAATGCATGGGTATGAATGTTTTAATGAGACTATGCATGTAAAGTGCATATAGGAAGAAATAAGCATGTGTATTAAAGTTTGTATTAATAATTTTTTATTGTGATATACTAATATTTTCGCTAATGTTTTCTTGCAGAAACATTGAAGATTAGAAAGCAATTGAAGTGCAGTGAAGTGAAGCAAAGCGAAGATTTCATCAATTCAATTATCCGATAATCTGAATTAAATCCATAGATATTATCCTTGATTAAGCTTTTGTATAGGATTCTCTAGTTGTTAGTAATCTTTTAGAAAAATTATATCATTGATTTTATAGCATTGTAATCATCCATTATTGTCAGTAGCATTAATTCAATTTCAATTTGCATTCTCTTTCTTGTCCATGTCATCTAAAAATCCAATTGAAGCTGAAAATAACGCACCTTTAGAAGTAGAAGTAAAAGTAGTTAAGGATATTATTACACACGAATCGTTAATATCAGTATATCACGATTATTTGCTTAATAGATTTATAACAATATTTTCAAGTGCATCTAAAGATCCTCAAGATAACATAGATTCATTTCCACCACCCTTAACTAGGCGTACACAACCTAATCATTTAGAAATCCAAGAAGACGAAATTATAAAAGAAAAATTAACTGAGGAAACTTTGATAGTACCTATACCTCAAGAAGCTATTGATAGATATAGAGCAGTCCAGCCTTACA
>CM035420.1:11274370-11281870 GCA_020310875.1 Ceratopteris richardii
AGTCGATGCCTGGCATCGACTTTGGGACATAAGTCGATGCCTGGCATCGACTTATGCCATGAGGTCGATGCTAGGCATCGACTTATGCTGCAGGTCGATGCAAGGCATCGACTTATGCCCCCAAGTCGATGCCAGGCATCGACTTTTGGCTGCAGGTCGATGCCAGGCATCGACTTTAGCCGTAAGTCGATGTCAGGCATCGAATTCGTACTAAAAGCCTGGCATCAAATTGGTTTGGTGAATCAAGGCATCTAACCTAATGGCAAACCAGGCACAACCTCAGAAAGAGAACCTACCCAATCACGAAAAAGGATGAAATATTTTGATAAAGCTTTGTAGGATGATGTGGTTGGATAGTCTGCTTGGACCTCTGTCCAAGAAAAGCAACCCAGCCTCTTCATCATGACCTCCTGAATCTTCATGTAAACTTTATGACTACAGTCACAGAAATAAAAAAGAGACTAGGTTAGACCAGAAACATGGGAGGAGGGAAAAAGGATCTGAGAATAACATACATACTTATTGAGCTCAGTCACCATCTCCTCCAGGCTTAACTCCTTGGAGATTACCCTTGACAAAGTTGATATAATCAATGTATCATCCTTGATTCCTTGAAGGGCCCTCCATGGTGTCAGCTTCATGTCCTCAGGAGCCTCTTCAATTGAGAGGTCAACTTTCCTTCCCTTTCCCTTCAGATCAACCTGTGGGTCTGGCCTCGACTTTCGTTGCTTCTGGCCCTTGACCTCCTTGTTCTCCCACATTGTGAAAATTTTATCCTGTAGATCCCAGATCTCACCTGATCTGAATGCCAGTTGAAACCATGGATCATATTTCCTCAAGGCATCAGACTTTCTATTCTCATCCAGTGCAATTCCAACCTCAATAAGGCATTGCTTTCGTAGATTGGGATGTATTCTTCCAGCTTCCTTCACAAGGCAATCTTCATATTCATGGTGGAAGAACCGAATTCTCTCTATGGAGGATATTTTTTGCCTGTAGTCATTGTCATTGTTGTGATCCCAAGCAAGAAGCTTGGCTTCCTCAGTTGTAAGACCAGCATATATCTTACACTCTGCATACCTAAAGAAAAATGTGGTAGGGTGCTCCTTCACTAGCTGTCTACGGGCCTCTGCGGAGTGTGAACCTCCAATCACATAATAAGTATAATCCTCAAACAAAACCTCATTGAACTCGTCCACAGAGCTGCACTCATTCGGATCCACCATGATAAGGAATGGCACAACAGTAGCATGAGGATTTATTTTCATTTTCTTCTTAAGATTCTGCACGTGCAAATTGTGTGGCTCCCTGATCTCAAGGGGCCTCCTCCCTGTGACTGGATCTATTGGTGGCCTGTGGATGATATTGATTGGCAGGTGGAACAACTGCCCCTTCTTCACAACTTTTCTTTTAGCTATGTCCTCCCTCATCTTGTTCTGCTCAGTACCAAGAACACCCGAGGCAAGCTCTCCACCAGGTGCAACAATTATATCCTCAGAGCTAGAGCTTGAGTCAGAAGACTCCTCTTCTGAAATTCTCTTCTTTTTCTTTTGAAACTTTTTCTGCACGCTCTGCTTACCCCTTGCCTTTACAGGGGTTGTCATCTTCTATTGTGTTGGCATGATGTTGCCCTGGATCCATGGCATCAAGTCCTTGATAAGATTGACTGAGTCCCTGCATATCTCAGCTAGACCATCTGGAACACAGCACTCTGGGCACAAGAAATCCATCTTGCATATAACATTTCTCAAACCTTTCGATGTCTCTACCAAGAAAAGGAGGTTGTTAGAATCCTCATCTTCATAATCCAGTTTGTACACAAGGCCATACTGAAAACCTTGTGTTGTCGTGATCTTTCCTCTCCCATATGCCCCTGCGAACACAAGAAGGATTGCATTCTTTTCTTCAACATACTGAAGGCACCACTCCAGATTTGTCATGTCCCGCAGTGGACGATCTGTCCTTAAGACCTCAGCGTCCCTCGACCTATCCTTCATAGTTGTATCATCCTCAGGAATTTTGATGCTACTCTGTCCACCTGAGGATATTCCTAGCGGGTTGCTGGCCTTCTCAGAGGATAAGGATGCAATAATTTTCTTTGGTTTTGCTTGGTGACCAATGCCTTTGTCACGTTGCTGATCACCAGAGCCCATGATGACTCTCAGCTTCTTGAAGGGCCTCTGACTCTTGGACTCCGCATCCCTGAAGGCGCTTGGAATAATCAGCTCATACGTAAATGTGGTTTTCAAAGGCCCAAGTCGATGCTAGGCATCGACTTTTAGGTTCAAGTCGATGCCAGGCATCGACCTTTAAGTGCAAGTCGATGCCAGGCATCGACCTTTAAGTGCAAGTCGATGCCAGGCATCGACTTTGTGTGCAAGTCGATGGCCGACATCGACTTGAGGGTGCAAGTCGATGCCAGGCATCGACTTGCACCCCCAAGTCGATGCCTGGCATCGATTTGCACCCTCAACGCGATGCCGGGCATCGACTTGCACACAAAGTCAATGCCTGGCATCGACTTGCACTTAAAAGTCGATGCCTGGCATCGACTTGAACCTAAAAGTCGATGCCTAGCATCGACTTCCACCCAAAAGTCGATGCCTGGCATCGACTTTGCACCCTAAAGTCGATGCCTGGCATCGACTTTAAGGCCAACTTCGATGCCAGGCAAGTCGATGCCTTGCATCGACTTGAGGCTGCAAGTCGATGCCAGGCATCGACTTGCAGGTGCAAGTCCATGCCAGGCATCGACTTGAAGCCTCAAGTCGATGCCTGGCATCGATTTGCACCTGCAAGTGGATGTCTGGCATCGACTTGCACACAAAGTCGATGCCTGGCATTGACTTTCAGGTGCAAGTCGATGCCAGGCATCGACTTGAGGCTGTACCCTCATTGGATCTATATATTTAGAGCTAAGAAAAATAAAAACCTAGAAAGCAGACTCTTTACACAAACATACAAAGGGAATCTTTGAGGAATCTTTTTTTATGGTATGATTTTGTCTACCTCTTGGTACTCTTGCCAACATTCTTCTTCTCCATCAGAGTTGTCTTGCTTGTATGCTGAGCTCTGTGCTCCATAGCTGTCTGTGCTCTGTTGCTCTCTGTTGCTCGTGGATTTTGAAAATGAGAATGATCTCCTCCTCTGCTATTTATAGGCAATTGGGTAACTTGAACCAGAGACTAACTGGATCTAACTGAATGAGTCCAGTTGCTAACTATATCTGTCAACCAATCTAACCAGGGAATACCACTCACACAAATAGGCTGTTTCAGAGCCACTTTAATGAAATATTCATAGAAACTTGCAACTATTTATATACATTTGCATGGAAATTACACTTCAATGGCAAGAGTATGGTATGTACATGAGGATGTCTAATCTCATGTAGAAATTTTTTCTTAGAATCTCTTACTTGGGAGAAAATCAAGTCTAAGTTGTGTTGAATATGGGAGATTAATGACATCTTTATAGTGTTATCCTCTTCACTTTAGTTCATATTCACATTTATCTTGTAACACATTGTTGAAATGGAAAATCAATGTATGAATAAACATTCAAGTAAAGAACCTTGCAACTATTTATATACATTTGCATGGAAATTACACTTCAAGTCTAAGTTGTGTTGAATATGGGAGATTAATGACATCTTTATAGTGTTATCCTCCTCACTTTAGTTCATATTCACATTTATCTTGTAACACATTGCTAAAATGGAAAATCAATGTATGAATAAACATTCCGTGTACCTCTTTTACACATAATTCTTTTTTAATATACTTTCATCTACCTCTTTGAGATCTAGCCAAGACTACAATGAAACCTAATCCTTGAAATCTTATTTACCAAAGGTAAAATTTCTTCTTGTATAGTCTTCAATGGCACTACTACAAACAATTTTAATATATAATCCAGTTGGAACTCAACTTGGATATATTTTGATTCACTCACAATGCTAAGGCTCAATGACTCATATCTAGTTAGAAATCAATTGTGTTTCTCATTTCAAAAGTGAATCAAATCTTTGGTTCCCTTATTAGTGTATATTTGAGTAATTAAGTTATTTGATGTAATTTTATGTTTAATGTTATTTAATGTACTTTAATAAACTTTTGATTTCATATCTTCTTGATGTGACATTTGATGTGACATCTTCACTTGATCTCGGATTTCTACTTATTTAAAAAGGTCACTCATCTTCAGTCTTCTGTGAACTCAGTGAAGATGAGCTCAATCTTTTCAGTGGATGCTTGGGCATCAGCTTCTTCTGCTCATATTGATACAGTTTCGGATTCATTGTTCTCAGTTGACCCTTTCCACAGAAGTGATGATCCCTATGATTTAGGAAGTGCTGATGATTCCATGTTTTCTGTTGAGTCATTTAAGTTATCCAATTCACAGTGCAATGCTGCTCAACCAAATGCACCTCTTGATCTCCCATCTGATCCAACCATTGATCTCCCTTCTGACTCAAGTGCATGTGGGGCAACGAAAAAGCAAAGCAAGCTCAATCTACAATTTAAAAGAAGGCCTCGTGAAGTAAGTCAAAAAGGATTTAAATTTCTTACTTCAGATAGACAGATTGCATTGGATATTGTGAAGCATTGTTGTGGTTTGAAATGTTTGTACAACTTAGGAATGAAGAAACTAAAGCACCTAAGAGAAAAATTCCTCCATTTAGATAGTGAAAGGCAGGATATATACCTTGTTTCTCACATGCAAATGATTGAGGATAACATGTCAGTAACACGTGTTGGTTTTGAATATTTCTTTAGTCAAGGGATGCGATGCTGTAGGGCTGCATTTAAAATTGCAATGGGTGTGGGAAATTTTAGAATACATAGGGTTCAACAAGGGCTTTTGAATGGGGATCTCATTTTGGATACGTTCCATGTTGGGACCAAAGGATCTGTTGGACGTCATGCAATGAATTGGATGATGAACTATTTTAGCTTGCATTGTGAGGTTATGCCTATAACTGGAAGGTTGCACTTGTCAGATAACTTTACTCGTCGAGAGGTAGTTCAAATATATAGAGAAGACATGGAAAATAGAAATGAGAAGTATGTGTTGTATCGTCACTTTACTCGATTATGGAAGGAAGAGTTTAACAATGTTTCTATTCCTCGTAAAGTTAGAATGGGTGAATGTTCAGTTTGTGCCACTTTGAAAAACATGGCAAAAGGAGCTACAACACCACAAGAAAAGAATAATTTTAAAAACCTTCTTAACAACCATCGTGAGAGTCAAGCTTTAGAGAGAAAGAAAGCAATTCATCATCGAAGTAAAGCACTCAGAAATCCGGAGCGTTATATGTGTTTGTTGATCGATGGTATGGATAAAAAAAAAACTTGTTTGCCACATTTTTATCGCATCCTTAAGGACATTGGAGATGAAGTCCTTGTGCAAATGCATTTGGTTGGTGCTTTGGTATACAATGGAACTGTAATGTCCAAGGTTTTCTTCACATATCCGAATGTGCATAATGATCCAAACCTTACAGTTACTGTCATTCATCGTGTTCGGCAATCATGGAAGGGTCTTTTGCCACCAACTCTATATTTGCAACTAGATAATACTGCAAGAGAGAATAAAAATTCTACAGTCTTTGGATATTTAAGCATGCTTATTGAAAAACATGTATTTCAGAAGGTTAAGGTAAATTTCCTTCTGGTTGGCCACACTCATGATCACATTGATCAAATGTTCAGTACTTTCTCTAAGAAGTTGGCACGTAACAATGCTTTTACTCTTCCGATTTTATCTGAGCTGATTTCAGAAGCATATACTCCAAAACCAGAAGTTCAACACCTCACGCAGATTTATGACTTTAAGCACTTTTGCTCAATGGGCCTTGATAACAGTGCTAAGGTTTTGGCTCCATTGCACAATATTAGTTTCAACCATGTATTCTTGATGAGGAGGGTTGATGAAATAACCCTTTTATTTGCAAAGCAGTATTCATCTTCTCTTGGGTGGGAGCCTAAAGAGGGATGCAGATTCTTATTGCAGGTGCCTAATTTGTCTACTGTAATAGTGTATGGTGCAGAACAATCACCATATGAAGATAAAAACAATACAGAAAGATGTGGAAATGTGGTTGATCAAAGTAAAAGCTGGATGCATGCACTCATTGAAAAGAAGAGACATATTGAGCGTGCAAAAAAATATGCTGGAGACCAAGATGTATCTTGGTGGGAGGACTTTTTCAATCATCAAGAAGAGATTATACAGTATACAATTGCAGGTCACTAGCCAGTTGATGTTCCATTCACATGGGATTTTTGTACACAATGATCTGTGAATGTGGCCCAAGCATGTAATGCAGATGCACTTCAAAGTTTTATAGAGTTTTATACATCCACCAGAAAGAAATATTTATGTAGGCCCAAGGATGACAAAACAGGCAGAAGCAAGATGGCAAGGAAATTTAATAGAGATAAATGTTGGAACACTTATTGCAGTTCTTGCTGATGGTGATGAGGCTACCAGACCATTTTGGATTGCAAAGGTTTTAGAGATAACTAAAGATATTGATCAGAGAAGAATAGAGGCTTTGATGGTGCATTGGTATTACACTAAAAGTAGTAATGCATTCACAGGTAAATATAACTTAGAAATGGTGTGTGATACTAAACAAACAGGTTCAAAAAAGAAAAAGAATATTCGAAGCACATCCACTCTTAAAATGGATGATGTAGATATTCTTGTTTATGATTTTTCCTTGACAAAAACAGGTCACTTGAGGAAAGCAACCATCAACATGATAAAACAAAAGCTTCCAGATGTATGTGGTACAGGAAATCATAGGCAAACAAGAAGAGTTGTGCATGATCCTGCAGAATTTGGTATGTACGTGGATGAAGATAGAGCTCTTGTGGATATAGAAGAAGAAGAAGAGAGCTCTCAACAATATGAGACTGAATCAAGTGCATCAGATGATGAGGGTGTAGACATAGATCGACAAAGTTGTGAGATGCATTGAAGCTCTCAGACATTTTTAGTGCTTTTGTAAATGCCTCGAAGTAGTTTGGTTAATGAAACCATGTTTTGTAGCAATTTTGACTAACAATCAGATATCCACCCATTAAAAATATGTCTAAAATGTTATTTTTGTATAAGAACTATTCAGTTCTACATTCTTTATATAGATTTTAGACATGTCAATGTCCTATCATATAGATTTTGGACATGTCAATGTCTTATCATATACATTTTGGGACATGTCAATGCCTTATATAGTGAAATTTTGACTACATTTTGAGCTCTTTTTTTATGAGAAAATGACAAAAAATGTCAAAAATCACATGTTTTCACCTCATTTTTGTAATATATCTATATTGGTATAAAGGAATCTCAAACATAAGCTGCCATTTGCTTGATTTTTGACGAGAGTGTTCTCTATTTACGACATAGTTCTCGTTTGTTATGACTCGATGTTATAGATAGATAGATAGATATATAGATAGATAGATAGATAGATAGATAAATAGATAG
>CM035420.1:11294370-11301870 GCA_020310875.1 Ceratopteris richardii
TCAAGATCTATTCAGATGTTGATTGGGTAGGATGCAAGGAAGATAGGAGGAGCACTCCTGGATACATTTCTTTTGCAGGTGATAAACCAATATCATGGTCTTCAAAGAAGTAACCTACTATTGCTTTATCCTCTACAGAGGTAGAGTATAGAGGATTGCCTAATGCCACACAAGAAGCCATATGGATCAAGCTATTGTATATAGAATTGGGTTTATATACTAGGTCACCAATGATCTTTGGAGATAATACAAGCTCACTCCACCTTGCAGCTAATCCTATCTATCATGCTAGGACCAAACACATAGAGGTCCATTACCATTATGTGAGCGAGAAGTTATTAAGCAAGGACATTCATTTAACCTATGTATCAACCAACATGCATTGTGCACATTTGCTGACTAAAGCTTTGGATTGAACCAAACTTTGTAGGTTCAAAGCAATGATTGGATTGCAGGATATACATGAAGATTAAAGATGAAGACCAAGCCAAAATGTTTGGATTGAGGGGGAGTTGTTGGCGCAAGTCACAAGCCTACACATTTGGCTTGAAGGATACATTGAGATCCATACACATATGGAGAAGCATAGGAACTCATGTTAGTGGCTAATTACCACTTTATCTCTTTGTAAAAGTCAAATTTGACTTGAAATCTTTATAGACACCTACCTAAAGGAGTTCGTGGAAAAAGGTTAACTTTGATTGAAGGAATATCTCCTAGGATATAGGAGCTTGATCATAGGGAGTCAAAAGTTTGAATTTGAATTCAAATTTTTACTCAATCATTATAAAAGAAATCATCAAAAAGTCACGGCTAAGACTCATCATTCTCGAGCTCATTACTGTCAATTCTGCATGTGTGAGAGGCCTACAGTTTAGCCCACACCTATCCACACCATTAGGCAATGATCTTCATGCCAATGGTATTGTATACAAGTGTTCATTAATACATACATTCACATTGTTCATTTGTGAGTTCTCTATCATACTACCTGAAAGTCTGTCAACTTGTGAAGTGCATATCTCAGTCATTTCTTCATCAAATTCAAAGATCTAAAGCTTGTTGGAACCAGCTAGAAATTTTCTACATGCTACCCAAATTTTAAGAGATTCTATTCAGCCATTTCAAGAAAAGCTCGTCGAGGTGATCACTAGTCATTGTCTGCTATAGTCCTAAAAAATTGGGGGTAAAGGTTTACTTGCTAGCTTGATTTCTGTGAGCATAGTTAGTCTTTTTACATCATTCCACTTGGAATAGTTAGCTTGCTAAGGTAATTAGATACCCATAAAAGCAATTTTTCTAATTCCTACTGTGCTGTTCATACTGAGCAAAAGGTCCAGCAGGTATGAAGACATAAATAGAAGGTTTTCTTGAGATCTTGAAGTCCAAACTTATGTGTTTTGATTTACTCTTTACACACATCATTTCCAAAGTACATAGGACATTTTATGGTGTCTTGGAGAGCTAAGGAGGTCCACTTATCAAGTCTGAAGCATTAGAGGGCTGGTACAAAAGAGGTTTGGCAGTACCTACTCAATCTCTTGGATTGTCCATCCATCATTCCCAACAATAGATAGATAGATAGATAGATAGATAGATAGATAGATAGATAGATAGAGAGATAGATAGATAGATAGATAGATAGATAGATAGATAGATAGATAGATAGATAGATAGATAGATAGATAGATAGATAGATCGATAGATAGATAGACAGATAGATAGATAGATAGATAGATAGATAGATAAATATAGATATACAGATATGTTGGAGCAGAACAATCAATAAATTGTGATTATACAAAGGCTAGAAGTAAAGACATAAAGAGAAGATTGAAGATCAATGTCATGGATTGAAGAAAAGAATCAGATAACAAAGTCCTTTAATCAAATGTATATTAGTTCTTTAGATACTTCAATTTATTTGAAGTAGTTACGAGTTAGAACTTGTATATATATATATAAGTACATGCTTATAGTCGTAAGAGATGTAGAGAAATGAATATGAGATGAGTTAGTGATGTACATTGTACAAATCATCCATCAGATGTATGAAGAAAAATATAAGTGAAAGTTTCAGATATGGCGCGTCGATCTTCTCTTCTATTCTCCTTCTGTGTTTGTTAGTTTGAGGAATCCTTTTGCACGTATCTAAGTCCATAGTTAATCTATCTATGGCTAGAGTTTAAGTGTTTAATTGTAATCAGACTAAGAGAATTTTGTTTAGGAACATTCATATGTGAAGATGTTCTGAGAGTCGTCTGAAGCTGGCGCAAATTTTGTGGTCAAAGAAATGGACATTGCTCCATGCTCAGTGTAAAGTTTTACACAAGTGAGGGCTCAAAATCTAAGTTGAGAGGTAAGCCATCTATGGCTAAAAGATCTTGATCAAACGGGATTTACTTTGGGAGAACCAGTGTTAAGAAGTTGCAGGTGTCAAAGTCACCATTGCAAAGAAGCAGTTTCAGACATAGGTGAAGTATTTCACACATTTCTCACGATATACTTAATCATTTTGAGAAATTTAACTTGGAGAAGTTGCGCAATCGTAAGGCAAAGCATTGTGCAAAGTTTTATCAAAAAACTTTACAGGATTGATTAGTCAATCAGTGATTAATCTGTGGCAGATTTTTCAGGAAATTCCAGTTTTAACAGTTGGTCAAAATTCTGACAATTTGGTGTTTGTTTTCTAAAATTAAGTGGATTCTGAAGTTGTTCTTGACATAGAGGTGTTCTAAGTTCAAGTACAACTTGTCCTTTTGGAGATTAACACTCTCCATCAGTGGTATCAGAGTAGGAGTATCAAAATTAAGGTAAAGAAGACTCCGACTGCTGCAGAAATACAAATCTTTACATCTAGAAGGTGCAAAAGGATAAAGGTTGAAGAGAGCTTGGAAGAAGACACATTGAAGTTGTCAAAAGGATCAGAAGGAGTAAGATTCGAAGTCAAGGTACATTTATTTCTCATAAAGATTAAAGATTTGGCAATACAGGTAAAGAAACAATGGGAGATAGTCTCCAAATTGAGAAGTTGGATAGAGAGAACTATCCTGCATGGTCAATGAGGATGGAAGCTCATCTTATGAGCAAAGATCTGATGGGATACATCACAGGAGAGGAAGAAAAGCCAGAATTTAGAGACTCTAGTGTTCCAACTAGAGAGGAGCTTGCAGACATGAAGAATTGGATGAAGAAGGATGCTCAAGCAAGGAACATAATCTACATGGCAGTCAATGATTACTTGCTTCCTCATATTAGAGGACTTGAAAGTGCATGTGACATTTGGAATGCTTTGGAAGAGCATTTCCAAAACACAACCAAATCAAGGAAGGCTTCACTATGGGCAGAGTTTACTAGTTTCAAGAAGAAGGCCTCACAATCAATCTCTGATTATGTGACAAAGATGAAGGACATTGCAGATTCTTTAGGTGCAGTGGATGAAGATATTGAAGAAGATAAATTGGTAAGACAAATTCTCATAGGGCTAAGAGGAGATGAGAAATGGAAGCCTTTTATTTTGTCTACAGAACTTTCATTAGATCACTTCACTCCTGATTTAAATCAATTGTTAGGTCATATGCTAACTTTTGAGAATGATATCAAAGGAGATGTTGACAAGAGTGCAGGTCATGCAATGTATTCTAAAGACAAGAAGAAAGCTAACAAAGGAAAGCAACAATCAGGTGAAGAAGAAGGTATTTCAAACCAAGCAAACTTTATAAGAGGAAGAGGAAATGGCAGAAGTAAGGAGGCAGAAACAATAAAGAAAATGCAAGAGCTTGTTGGATATGTGGTAAGACCAATCATCTATCTCATGATTGTTGGCACAATAATCAAAACAATGGTAATTTTAATCAGAACTTTAATCAAAGAGTAAGAGGTGGTAGATTTCAGAGAGGAAACTTCAGAGGTAGAGGTGGTAGAAATTCTTTTGGAAGAGGTGGAGGAAGAAGCTTCCAAAATCAATCCTATAATAACACCTACTACAACTATGCATCAGATCAGAAGGAGGACTCGACTCTCATTATGAATGCAACATGTGAAACCTCACATGAGGACATCAGAGTGTTCTATATTGATTCAGGATGTATTAATCATTTAAGTGGAAATATTACTTTGATGACTGATCTAGATCATAATGCAATTAATCATACAGTTCAGACAGGTGATAATACAAAGCATAAGGTAAAGTCAATTGGTTCAGTCAAAGCTAAAGATGGGAGCACTCTTCTGAGTAAGGTTCTTTATGTTCCCACAATTCCAAAGAATTTGATCAGTGTAGGTCAAATTGTGGAAAAAGGATATGAGGTAAGGTTTACCAATGATGGAGTCTATGTTGAAGACCCTAGTCAAGGGTATAAACAGGTTGTTACAGGAAAGAAGGAAGGAAGGCTCTTCACATTGAAGGTACAAGGAAATGTTGGACATGCTATGTTCACATATGGAGAGCAGAAGGTATCTGAATTGGATCTTTGGCATAAGAGACTTGGACATTTCAATGAGAGAGGTATCAAAGAAATGATTAACAATGATTCAGTGCTTGGATTGCCTAACATTGCAGGTCAACACATGACATATAGATGTGAGGCATGTCAATTAGGTAAGGCTCATAAGCAACCTTATTCTAAGAATGGTTTTATGTATTCCGAAAGACTTGAGTTGGTGCATACAGATGTGTGGGGTCCTTCAAAGGACTTTAGTATAAATGGTTCAAGATATTATGTCATATATGTTGATGATGCTACCAGGTGGATCACAATTTATGTGCTTAAAGAAAAGTCAGAAGTGTTTAATACATTTAAACACTATCATGCATATGCAGAAAGGATTACAGGTCAAAAATTGAAGAGACTAAGGTCAGATGGAGGGGGAGAGTATTTTTCAAATGAGTTCAATGATTACTTGTGGAATGCAGGTATAAAGAGAGAAGTTACTTGCAGGTACTCTCCTCAACAAAATGGGGTAGCAGAAAGAAGAAATAGGACACTTGTTGAATTTGCAAGGTCTATGATGAAAGAGGAGAATTGCCCAAATTATTTGTGGGCTGAGGCTGTTAATACAGCTACATATTTGGTTAATAGATTGCCTTGTAAAGCTTTGCAGGGTATGACACCATATGAAGCTTGGTGGGGTAAGAGACCTACCTTGGATCATTGCAGAATATTTGGATGCTTGGCATATGCATATGTGCCATCACAATTGAGGCATAAGTTGGAGCCTAAGGCAGAAAAATATGTATTCATTGGTTATGATGATAAGCAAATGGGATACAGGTTGTGGAGTCCATCCACAAAGCACTTCCTTGTGTCCAAGGATGTTACATTTGATGAGCAAGGTACTTGGTATGCAGGTAAATATAATGTACATGCAGATGTTGAAGAAGTAGTGGATCAAAGGAAAGGTAAAGCAAAGATTCAATTACTTAATGAAAATGAGAATAATGAAGTACAGGTTGAAGTTGAAGAGAGGCCAAGGTTTGATCCAGAATGTGATGAACCAGAGACTTCAAAAAGTGCAGAAGTTAGGAGATCATCTAGGCACAAATGGCAACCTACAAGGTATAGCTATGACACCTCATTCTTGACTACTAAAGATTATGCTTATTTGGTAAAAGCAGATGAAGATCCATCTACATATGATGAAGCCAAAGGCAAGAGGATTTGGGAAGAAGCCATGCAAGAGGAGTATGATGCACTGATAGAGAATCAGACTTGGGATCTGGTTCCTAAACCCAATAGCCAGAAAATTATTGGATGTAAGTGGGTTTACAAAACAAAAAGATTTGCAGATGGAAGTGTGTCTAGGTACAAGGCTAGACTTGTTGTGAAAGGGTATGCACAGACATATGGAGTGGACTATGATGAGACCTATAGTCTTGTGGCAAAAATGACAACCATCAGGACTCTCATAGCAATTGCTGCTTGCAAAGGTTGGAAATTATCTCAACTAGATGTTAAAAATGCTTTCTTGAATGGTTACATTTCAAATGAAGTTTACATGGAGCAACCAGATGGGTTCAAAGATCAAGTGAGTCCAAATTATGTGTGTAAGCTCAAGAGAGCTTTGTATGGGTTGAAGCAGGCCCCAAGGGCTTGGAATTATAGGCTTGTAAAATTCCTAAAGGATTTTGGATTTCAAGCATCAAAGGCAGATAGTAGCTTGCTAGTCAAAGCAAGTGAAGATGGATTCATTTATGTTTGTATTTATGTTGATGACATAATACTTACAGGAACAGATGATAAAGGAATACAAATGATTAAGAAGCAGATGGAGAAAGAGTTCAAAATCAGTGACTTGGGGAACTTGTCATTCTTCTTGGGAATGGAGATTTTATATACTCAACATGGAGTATATGTGACCCAAGAAAGGTATCTTAAAAATTTTCTAGCTAAATTTAAAATGGAAGATTGCAGGGTTGCACCTACACCATTGGAAGTGAACCATAAATTGTCTAGATTTGGAGGAGAAGAATTCAGAGACATGAAGCTCTATCAAAGTTTGGTTGGTAGCTTGATTTATGCTACATTAACAAGGCCTGATTTGTCATATGCAGTTGGTGTGCTTTCACAATTTATGCATTGTCCTAGAAAGGAACATTGGATTGCAGGACAAAGAGTACTTAGGTACATCAAGGGTACACTCAAAGAAGGATTGTACTATGGTTTTACTTCTGATACAAGAGTGAAGATATATAGTGATGCAGATTGGGCAGGTAATGTGGATGATAGAAGATCAACACATGGATATTTGTGCTATGTAGGAGACAAATTGATTTCATGGTGTTCTAAGAAGCAACATACAGTTGCTTTGTCATCTACAGAAGCAGAATACAAAGGTATGGTGGAAGCTGCAAAGGAGGTAATATGGCTAAAGACACTCATGAAGAGTTTTGATGTGATTCAGAGTACTCCTATCATTTGTGGTGATAATATGAGTTCTCTATACTTGGCAGCTAATCCTGTATTTCATGCTAGAACTAAACATATTGAAATACAGTATCATTTCTTGAGAGAAAAGGTTATTGATAAGGAAATTGAAGTGATGCATACTCCTACAAAAGATCAACTTGTAGATATGATGACAAAGAGTTTAGATGGACCAAAGTTGCAGAAGTTCAAAGATATGGCAGGAATAAAGAAGGTACAGATAATCACAATTGATGATTGAGGGGGAGCTGTTGGAGCAGAACAATCAATAAATTGTGATTATACAAAGGCTAGAAGTAAAGACATAAAGAGAAGATTGAAGATCAATGTCATGGATTGAAGAAAAGAATCAGATAACAAAGTCCTTTAATCAAATGTATATTAGTTCTTTAGATACTTCAATTTATTTGAAGTAGTTACGAGTTAGGACTTGTATATATATATAAGTACATGCTTATAGTCATAAGAGATGTAGAGAAATGAATATGAGATGAGTTAGTGATGTACATTGTACAAATCATCCATCAGATGTATGAAGAAAAATATAAGTGAAAGTTTCAGATATGGCGCGTCG
>CM035420.1:11306870-11311870 GCA_020310875.1 Ceratopteris richardii
GTTGCGCAACCTTAAGGCGAAGTGTTGTGCAAAGTTTTATCAAAAACTTTACAGGATTGATTAGTCAATGAGTGACTAATCTGCAGCAGACTTTTCTGAAGAAACTGAATTTTTCAGAATAATCAATTTCCTGATAATTTGGTGAAGATTCTCTAAATTAGGTGGAGTCTAAAGTTGATCTTGATATAGAGGTGATCTAAATTCAAGGTCAATTTGTTCTTTTGGAGATTAACACTCTCCATCAGTGGTATCAGAGCAGGTTGTGTCAAAATTGAAGTGAAGTAGACTCCGACTATTACAGAAATACAAAACTTTACATTTGAAGGTGCAAAAGGTCAAAGTGTGAAGAAAGATCAAAGGAAGACATACAAAGAGCATCAAAAGGATCAGAAGGAGCAACATTCGAAGTAAAGGTACATTCATTATCTGTAAAGGTTAAAGATTTGAAGCTACAGGTGAAGTAAAGATGGGAGATAGTCTCCACATTGAGAAGCTGGATAGAGAGAACTATCCTGCATGGTCTATGAGGATGGAAGCTCATCTTATGAGCAAAGATCTGATAGGATACATCACAGGAGATGAAGAAAAGCCAGAATTCAGAGATCCTAGTGTTCCAACTAGGGAGGAGCTTGCAGATTTGAAGAATTGGATGAAGAAGGATGCTCAAGCAAGAAGCATCATCTACATGGAAGTTAATGACTATTTGCTTCCTCACATTAGAGGACTTGAAAGTGCATGTGACATTTGGAATGCTTTGGAAGAGCATTTCCAAAATACAACCAAATCAAGGAAGGCTTCACTATGGGCAGAATTTACTACCTTCAAGAAGAAGGCCTCACAATCAATCTCTGATTATGTGACAAAGATGAAGGACATTGCAGATTCTTTAGGTGCAGTTGATGAAGATATTGAAGAAGACAAATTGGTAAGACAAATACTCACAGGGCTAAGAGGAGATGAGAAATGGAAGCCTTTCATTTTATCTACAGAACTTTCATTAGATCATTTTACTCCTGACTTGAATCAATTGTTAGGTCATATGCTAACTTTTGAGAATGATGTCAAAGGAGATGTTGATAAGAGTGCAGGTCATGCAATGTATTCTAAAGACAAGAAGAAAGCCAACAAAGGGAAGCAACAATCAGGTGAAGAAGAAGGTACTTCAAACCAAGCAAACTTCATAAGAGGAAGAGGAAATGGCAGAAGTAGAGGAAGAGGCAGAAACAACAAAGAGAATGCAAGAGCTTGTTGGATATGTGGTAAGACCAATCATCTATCTCATGATTGTTGGCATAATAATCAAAACAATGGTAATTATCAGAACTTTAATCAAAGAGCAAGAGGTGGTAGATTTCAGAGAGGAAATTTCAGAGGTAGAGGTGGTAGGAATTCTTTTGGAAGAGGTGGTGGAAGAAACTTCCAAAGTCAATCCTATAATAACACCTACTACAACTATGCATCAGATCAAAAGGAGGACTCAACTCTCATTATGAATACATGTGAAACCTCACATGAGGACATGAGAGTGTTTTATATTGATTCAAGATGTAGTAATCATTTGAGTGGAAATATTGCTTTGATGACTGACCTAGATCACAATGCAATTAATCATACAGTGCAGACAGGTGATAATACAAAGCATAAGGTAAAGTCAATTGGTTCAGTCAAAGCTAAGGATGGGAGCACTCTTCTGAGTAAGGTACTTTATGTTCCCACAATTCCAAAGAATTTGATCAGTGTAGGTCAAATTGTGGAAAAAGGATATGAGGTAAGGTTCACAAATGATGGAGTTTATGTGGAAGACCCTAGTCAAGGGTATAAACAAGTTATTGTAGGAAAGAAAGAAGGAAGGCTCTTCACATTGAAGGTACAAGGAAATGTTGGACATGCTATGTTCACATATGGAGAGCAGAAGGTGTCAGAATTGGATCTTTGGCACAAAAGACTTGGACACTTTAATGAAAGAGGTATCAAAGAAATGATTAACAATGATTCAGTGCTTGGAATGCCTAACATTGCAGGTCAACACATGACATACAGATGTGAGGCATGTCAATTAGGTAAGGCTCATAAGCAATCCTATTCCAAGCATGGATTTATGTATTCAGAAAGACTTGAATTGGTGCATACAGATGTGTGGGGTCCTTCAAAGGATTTTAGTATAAATGGTTCAAGATATTATGTCATATATGTTGATGATGCTACCAGGTGGATCACAATTTATGTGATTAAGGAAAAGTCAGAAGTGTTTAATACATTTAAACACTATCATGCATATGCAGAAAGGATTACAGGTCAAAAATTGAAGAGACTAAGGTCAGATGGAGGGGGAGAGTATTTTTCAAATGAGTTCAATGATTATTTGTGGAATGCAGGTATAAAGAGAGAAGTTACTTGCAGGTACTCTCCTCAACAAAATGGGGTAGCAGAAAGAAGAAATAGGACTCTTGTTGAATTTGCAAGGTCCATGATGAAAGAGAAGAATTGCCCAAATTATTTGTGGGCTGAGGCTGTTAATACAGCTACATATTTGGTTAATAGATTGCCTTGTAAAGCTTTGCAGGGTATGACACCATATGAAGCTTGGTGGGGTAAGAAACCTACCTTAGATCATTGCAGAATATTTGGATGCTTGGCATATGCATATGTGCCATCTCAATTGAGGCATAAGTTGGAGCCTAAGGTAGAAAAGTATGTATTCATTGGCTATGATGATAAGCAAATGGGATACAGGTTGTGGAGTCCATCCACAAAGCAATTTATTGTATCCAAGGATGTTACATTTGATGAGCAAGGTACTTGGTATGCAGGTAAATATAATGTACATGCAGTTGATGAAGAAGTAGTGGAACAAAGGAAAGGTAAAGCAAAGATTCAATTACTTGATGAAAGTGAGAGTAATGAAGTGCAGATTGAAGTTGAAGAGAGGCCAAGGTTTGATCCAGAATGTGATGAACCAGAGACCTCAAGAAGTGCAGAAGTTAGGAGATCATCTAGGCACAAATGGCAACCTACAAGGTATAGCTATGACACTTCATTCTTGACTACTAAAGATTATGCTTATTTGGTAAAAGCAGATGAAGACCCTTCTACATATGAAGAAGCCAAAGGGAAGAAGAATTGGGAAGATGCTATGCAAGAGGAGTATGATGCATTGATAGAGAATCAAACATGGGATTTGGTTCCTAAACCTAATAGTCAGAAGATTATTGGATGTAAGTGGGTTTACAAAACAAAGAGATTTGCAGATGGAAGTGTGTCTAGGTACAAAGCTAGACTTGTTGTGAAAGGGTATGCACAGACATATGGAGTGGACTATGATGAAACTTATAGTCCTGTGGCAAAGATGACAACCATTAGGACACTCATTGCAATTGCTGCTTGTAAAGGTTGGAAGTTGTCTCAATTAGATGTTAAAAATGCTTTCTTGAATGGTTACATTTCAGATGAAGTCTACATGGAGCAACCAGATGGGTTCAAAGATCAAGTGAGTCCAAATTATGTGTGTAAGCTCAAGAGAGCTTTGTATGGGTTGAAGCAAGCCCCAAGGGCTTGGAATTATAGGCTTGTAAAATTCTTGAATGATCTTGGATTTCAAGCATCAAAGGCAGATAGTAGCTTGCTAGTCAAAGCAAGTGAAAATGGATTCATTTATGTGTGTATTTATGTTGATGACATAATACTTACAGGAACAGATGATAAGGGGATACAAATGATCAAGAAGCAGATGGAGAAAGAGTTCAAAATCAGTGATTTGGGGAACCTATCATTCTTCTTGGGAATGGAGATCTCTTATACTCAACATGGAGTATATGTGACCCAAGAAAGGTATCTTAAAAATTTGCTAACCAAATTTAAAATGGAAGATTGCAGGGTTGCACCTACACCTTTGGAAGTGAACCATAAATTGTCTAGGTTTGGAGGAGAAGAGTTCAGAGATATGAAACATTATCAAAGTTTGGTTGGTAGCTTGATTTATGCTACATTGACAAGGCCTGATTTGTCATATGCAGTTGGTGTGCTTTCACAATTTATGCATTGTCCTAGAAAGGAACATTGGATTGCAGGACAAAGAGTACTTAGGTACATCAAGGGTACACTCAGAGAAGGATTGTACTATGGGTTTACTTCAGATACAAGAATCAAGATATATAGTGATGCAGATTGGGCAGGTAATGTGGATGATAGAAGATCAACACATGGATATTTGTGCTATGTAGGAGACAAATTGATTTCATGGTGTTCTAAGAAGCAACATACAGTTGCTTTGTCATCCACAGAGGCAGAATATAAAGGTATGGTGGAAGCTGCAAAAGAGGTAATATGGCTAAAGACACTTTTGAAAGTTTTTGATGTGATTCAGAGTACTCCTATTATTTGTGGAGACAATATGAGTTCATTATACTTGGCAGCTAATCCTGTATTTCATGCTAGAACTAAGCATATTGAAATACAGTATCATTTTCTGAGAGAGAAGGTCATTGAGAAGGAAATTGAAGTCATACACACCCCTACAAAAGATCAACTTGCAGATATGATGACTAAAAGTTTGGATGGACCTAAGTTGCAGAGGTTTAAAGATATGGCAGGAATAAAGAAGATGCAGGTAATCACAATTGAAGATTGAGGGGGAGCTGTTGGAGCAGAGCAATCATCAATAGTGATTATATGAAGATCAAAGTGAGAAGATATGTGGAAGAATGAAGATTACTTTCAGAGGAAGAAAATAGAATCAGAAATGTTTCTTTTGTATATTACTCTTGTAAATAGTTCAATGTATTTTGAAAAAGATGACGAGTTAGACTCGTATATATATCTACAGATACGTATTCATAGGAAGAGAGAGTGATATAGATCAGATAGAGAAGAATAGGTGAAGAGGTGATGAACATTATATGTATCATCAACCATATGTATGAAAAGTAATGAAGAAGAAAATGTTGTAGAATTCTGCGCGTCGATCTTCTTTCCCATTCTCCTTTTGTGCTTAATCTTTTGAA
>CM035420.1:11324370-11329370 GCA_020310875.1 Ceratopteris richardii
AAGATTGGAGAGTGATTTTAGGAGAGATTCAAATTCAAAATTAGGCTCCAAACATCACTATATATACAATGTTTTTAGTCGCGATTTTTGTACCTCTATGAGCAGGGATTCATGTCATATGAGAGTGTGCTCTCAAGGCTCACATATGCACTCATAATTCCATTGTACTTTACAATCAATATACATTCATTTTCATGATCATCCATGCCCATATCTTCATGCCAATGAGAGTGTATTGTTCACTATCATATCTCTTAGTCTTTTCAGTGAGTTTGCAGAGCTTCTTTCTCTGGAATGATCCATCAATTTCAGTGATTTAATTTGGTAAAGTTAGCTCCTATACCCACAAAATTTCATTGCAATTGGCTTTTTCAATCATGAGATATGTACATTCGAAGTCGCCTATATCTCTTCATACTTATACTTTTTTGTTAGTACTCCATTAGAATTCAAAGCTTGTTCTCAGTGTGTAGTTGGTCATTTTTCATGTTTTAAATCATGTTAGATTTAGCATACTATCTATTATATGCCTACAAAGTTTCATTAGCATTGCATATTGGAATTGTGAGATACTAGTGTATCGTTGCTCACTAGTCTCAAGACTGCTGCAGCCTGTGAAAATCGAGATGATGTTATGACTTGCTAAACTCTTTTCTCTTCATGTAGTCCATCATTTTGATGCTCACTCATCACTGTTAGCATACTAAGTTAATACGAGTTCTCCAAAAGGAATTAATTCAATTGTTGTTGTGAGAGAGTTGTTCAAAACATTGAGCACATGTATGAACCGAAATAACAAGTTTTTTACCCCTTGGTTCAACTTCTACCTATCCATTTTGATTCATCTTTTTGAGAGTGATCTTCCAAGGTACATAGGGTGTCTAATACATTCTTTGGAAATCTAAAAGGGCCACTTCATATCCATGGAGTTTATTTAGTTGTAGTGCAAAGTTTTTGCCACACTATTTCTTCTTCTCCAAGTTCAAATCCATCTCTTTGTTGGAGCAAGTCTATGACAAGCCTAAGTATTGTCTTGAGTCCCACAGTCATAGAAGAAGACTTAAAATGAAGACAATTGTGAACTACCTCTTGTAACTTTTGAAGAGTTTACTTAATGTAAAAGTGAAAGAATCTTAAGTGGTTGAGTACACTTGATCAAAAAGGGAAAGAGGAGCCACGAATTCGTGATTTGTGGTAGATAGAGAATCAAATCAATCACTAATTGATTGGAGAGTGATTGAGGGGAGTTAGCCTCCCAAGATCAACTATAAATACATGGTAGTCTTAGTCGTGGTCATGTGAAGACCTCCAAGAGCTGAGCTTTATGCCATATCAAGGTATGATTCTAAGGCACACATATGTATCAGTAAGTCCATTGTATTGCACAATCAATATACTTTCATTTTCATGATCATTTGAGTTCATATTTCCATGTTCTTGTGAAGTGTACTACTCACTGCCATATCTCTCAGTTTTCTCAGTCCGATTGCAGAGATGGTTTCTCTTAGCTTGGTGCATCATTTTCAGTGATTTAACTTGTTAAAGCTAGTTCTATAAGTCTACTATATGCCACCAAGTTTCATTTCATTTGGGTGTTTCAATCTTCAGTTATGTGGAGTTGAGGTCAACACTGTCTGTTCATTTTCACTTCTCTGTCAGGTACTCGACGTTTTTACTCATCTTGTCAGAGATGTTTCTCAGTGTGTACTTACCCAAATTCAATGATTTAAAGCTTGTTTGATTCAGCATATGGTCTACTATAAGCATACAAATAATCATTGAATTCTTAAATTGTGAGGTATGTGCATTTTTCTGCGCACTAGTTGCATTACTATAGCAGCCCGTGAAAATCGAGATGATGTCATCCGTTGTTAAACATCATTCTCAGTGTGTGGTTCATTATTTTTTATGAGATTATTCTTGAAAGTTAGCTCTAAGGAATTAAGCTAATTACTGCTGTGCTCAGAGAATTATGCAAAACATTGGACAGGTGTATGAACCAAAATAGCAAGTTCTTCACCTTTGAGCTAACTCCAACTTATCTGTTTTGATCTACCTTTTTGAGAGTGATCTTCCAAGGTACATAGGGTGTATAGTACATCCATTGGAAAACTAAAAGGTCCCACCATATACTCCTGGAGTTCATTTGGTTGGTGTAGATCAAGGATTTTTCAACACCTCTTCATCTTCAAGCACATACCTATCCATCTCTTCACACTCTTCACATGTTCATGACATGCTGCTCACTAGTCCTCATAAGAAGCATATTGCTGATTTCAAGGCTGATTTGCATTCCTAATTTGAGATGTCTGATTTTGGGCATTCACATCATTATTTGGGCATTCAATTTATTCAAATTGATGGTGGAATAGCTTTGTGTCAAATGAAATATCTTGACACATTATTGCACATTTTGGCCTTGAAGACTGTAAACCTATTGACACTCCTATGGAGACAGGTTTGCGATTTAGTCTTCATGATGTTGGAGATGCATTTGATGCTATTCTCTATGAGCAAGGTGTTGGATGCTTGATTTACTTATGCATTACTTGGCCAGATATTTTGTTTGTTGTCTTACAAATGAGCATGTTTATGCATTGCCCAAGTGTCAAGCTTTCGTAGGCGGTTATGCGCATCTTTCACTACTTGAGTGGTACACGGCTACTTGGGTTGTTTTATTCCAAGGGGGGATCACTACCACGTGATTTGCATGCTTTCTTTGACTTTCTCGGGGCATATTTCTATGACACTCATGTGTCCACTAATGGTTTTTGCTTCATGCTACATAGCTCATGCATATCTTGTCTAAGCAAGAAGCAGCCTACTGTGGCCACTTCCAATTGTGAGCGTGAGTTAAGGGCAGCTTTCATAGTGACTGTTGAGTGTGTGTGGCTCAAATGCCTTATGGCTAATTTGGGTGTTGGTTAGTCTTCTGCCACCATCATCTTCACTGACAGTCAGAGCACATTGGTAGATGCGAGGAACCTTGTGTTCCATGCTCGCACTAAGAAAATTGAAGTGCATTACCATTATGTCAGGGAGAGGTTGTCTGCTGGAGAGATCAACTTGGCGTATGTGCCCATGCAATAGAAAATTGCAGAACTTTTCACAAAGGCTCTACCTAGGGAGAAGTTTAAAGCTTTCTACAAAGCTTTGGGCTTACTTCCTTTTGTAGATTGATTCCACATAGCTTCGCACTTCCTTATACATGAGTTCCAACTCCTAGTTCACCGAATCACTCCTAGGGGGCCTTTGTTGATATATTTAGGTAAAGATATGTGTGAGCACACTAGGACTGCCAGGGCACTTTTTCCCTCTTTAGGAGGTTTTTTCCCCCGGCTTGTATATATGCCTATAGCCCTAATGGGTTACTTATCTTTGTACATACTAGTGGTAATACATTTAGTATTGTTTGTTGTTCTCCAAGCTTCTTCTTCTTCCTTGTGTTGTTTGCATGCTTCCATAGATGTCTAACTCCAACAGATGAGCAAAATTGTTTAAGTTGCTTCTTACATCAATTGTGCTTTACAACTTGTGGACCATCAAGTTTTTTATCTATAGTGTGATGTGTTTTCCTTTGCATGAGCTGCTAGTAAGCACCCTACAAGTGCAACGTACTTGGGGATCGACATGATCCACCAACTCAACTATTTGCATCTCGAAATATTTGGTGAACACAACATGAAAATCCATGGCCCAACAATCACAGGCTATGTATGTTTGATTGGTTGGTTTATGCATGTTCTCTGTTTTGTAGGTGGTGGCTTGAGCAATAGTCTGTGAAACTTCCATGCACACACACACAGAGTGAGTGAGAGAGAGAGAGAGAGTGAGAGAGAGAGAGAGAGAATAAAGTTCCTCGGTTTGCTGCAGATATCATGCTATACAGAGGATGCGGAGACGAAAATGATAAAGAGAGAGGGGAGAGATAGGGAGAGAAACATAGGGATATAGATATTAAGGGCTATTATAGCATGTTGTAGAGAGAAAAAGAGAGAAAGAGAAACTCTTTTTATGGGCTATTGTAGATGCTTGAATGCATGCAAAATGGAGGAGAAAGAGAGAGAGAGAGAGAGAGAGAGAGAGAGAGAGAGACAGAGACAGAGAGAGAGAGAGAAGGAAATTGCCTTTCAATTGCGACTTGATTTTGCATGTAAAAAGCAATAGTGAGAGATGAGGGGAGAAAGAAAGAAAGAAAGAAAGAGAGAGAGAGAGAGAAAGAGAGAGAGTGTGAGAGGGAGAGGAAGGGAGATAGAGAGAGAGATAGAGAGAGAAAGAGAAAGAGATAGAGAGATTTCTTTCCTGGCTACTACAATAGGTGGACAAATTCGAAAAAGTGATGAAGAAAGAGAGACATCTTACTATAGAGGAAGATCAAACTTACTGATGATGATTAGATTAGAAAAGATGGATTTAGTCTTGACACTTGCAAACATATGAATTGTGTAGCTGTTTAGTGCACTACATATCTATTCTTAAAGAGTTGTTTTTAGTTTCTTGGTTTTTGACATGATGTACCCTATGTATAAAGCCAAACGTATATATTGACATGGAAAATTTGGTATTATGGACTTGATGTTTTGATACCTTCATACTTTTACTCATAATGATGATTGGCCATTGATTTGATTGATGGTATCCATGATATTCTTACTTTCAATCTACCTAGTCATGCAAGATGTTTATTCATTATTAGCTATTATTATCCAAGCTTTGCTCAATGTAAGTAAGTTGGTATAGAAAATTATTCAAAAAGATCAGAAGACTTCGTTAAGTCACTTTGACCATATGCATTCCATAGCATACACCACTTGAATATAGACAAACACCTCTCGTAGCATTGTTTTCATGGCATAAGTCTTAAAGCATACCAAAAAAAAACTCATGTTTAGTCACAATGTAGGACCTCTTGAAAATCTGGAACTCATCCACCCGGTGGTATGTGGTCATATGCATGAGAGATATGAGTGTGCATAAATGCATGGATGTATGAAGTAGAT